>APFE031323427.1:0-141081 GCA_000404065.3 Pinus taeda | reverse complement strand
AAAAAGTTTCGTGGAATTTGGCTAGGTCTAAGAAGGATTTTTTAATAGTTAAAAATTTCCCGCAAAACGGGATTTTTTAATTATTTTCTATGTAATGGGATAAATAAGTGGCCTTAGGAAATGTTTGGGGCATATGACCACTCGAAATTCATCCTCAAAGGCCCAACATTCTCCTAGAGCCTACTTTGGGGGTCAAAAAATGACTCAGAGTCCCTCAAAAGCCGATTTTTCAAGTGACAGTAGCAAAAATGAAGAAAAATTCAAAAAAAATGAATAATTGGAAGAATTTATAAATTTTTCCGAAGTCAAAATAAGTCAAATTTTGACATGGAAAGTAGGTGGCAGTTTAAATGATAATTGGACATCCTAAGGCCCACCAATCCAAGTGGCAAGTGAGCCAACTCAACATGAAGCAAGGTGGGCCCACAAATTTTCAAGTCGTGGGGTAAAGGTGGAAACACATGAAATTTATATCAAGTTGATTTAATTTAAAGTGCTAGCCATATTATAAGGTTGAAAGTATAATGTAAACTAAGTGAGCACGTGGGACCCCACCTCACTACATATGATTTACGCATAGCTCAGCCAACTAAAAAATACGCATGCCAATTAAAATGTCAAGTCAAACAGCAGTTTAACGTAGGTCAAAACAGCAGTTAACGTGGGCACGTTGGCAAGTCAAAGCAGCATTTAACGCAGGTCAGCATAGCATGTTTACACAGCCAGTCAGCGTACATACGTCAAAGAACCTCCACGCTGGACAGAGATATCTCCACGCAATTGTTGGCAGCCCACACGCAAATTTTGGAGGCAGCCGAGCTCAGCATTTAACGCAGAAATACACATAGCTACCAAGCAGTTTAGAGGCAGTCAACACAGCAGTTTGGAAACACATGGCAGCCTCAATATATTCAGCAGTTTAATTATGGATGAACGCTGATTCTCAAGGAGGAATACATAGGCCAGCAAGGCTCTATTGACTGCCAGCTACAGGATTACAAAACAGTCATATCAGCCACTTGTACAAATTCGTTTTACATTGGGATTTTCACTTGCTACACTTGTCATTGTCTCTTGGCATTGGGATCTCCTCCCATTTCTCTATTTATGGGAGCCTTGGGCTCTTATTGTATCATGATAGAACGAGCTGTTGGGCTGGCGGAGACTCTGCTGGATTGTGTACTTACCTTTCATATAAATAAATAAAAGTCTTTGGGGTTACTGGCTTCTTTTGTGGTGCATGCTTTGGTTGATGAGGTATACCTATGTCGTTTGATGTTATTATTCATTTGATCTTACATTTGCTATCTAGTTGTTTTTCTTTGTGCATTTGCCTGAGGGCATTATTGTCTAGGGAGGAGAGATTTGCAGCTATCTCAAATCTCCTTTGGGCTTGGTATATTTTGTACACTTGTTGTAGCTTGTCATTTTCGGTTGAATGACAAGCTCAACTTGGTCTCTATATGCCAAGTCTCTTTTGCACTAACAATTGGTTTGCAAGCATTTTTGTGTTTTCAAGGGATAGGTTGCCAGCTCTATTGGAGTGTGAGGACTTCTTCGGTCGGAATAGTCACCTCCAACGATATCAAAGGTCCCACAAGTTGTTCAAGCCAACAATCTCATAAGACATCAAAATTTTTTTTTATGTAAGAGGGGGTTTCCTGAACCCTTTGCTTGTTTTCTATCTTGAAAAATTATCACATATTTTCTTCTTTCATTTGAAAGCATTTGACTTCATTCTAAGCAAATAAAAAATAAAATAAAAAATTTTCATTTCTTAAAGAGCAACGCTTTGAAGGCACTGGTTGTTTATGTGTTTCATGCTTATCTCATGTGTTAATGGTTATTGCTCATATCAGGTTTTGCTTATAGATCTTAAATAAACAATCTATTTAACTCTAACAAATTCTCCTAGAAACTCGCATCTTTGTTTTTTAGCTTAACTTTTCATTAGGGACCACCCCCCTTAGCTAACCTAGGAGATAGCTCAAACGGAGAGAGTTGGGATTAGTGTGACAGCCCCTTCTCTGAATTCCCTGCCACCAACCACACCTTGTGGGGTTGAAGGCTTTTCTCACTGACTGGTAGGTAGGTGTAGGCAGCAGGGTCAACACCCATCACAAGAAAGAAAATTGTTTTCCTATCAAAAATATAGTTCTACCATGTCCCAATCAAGAAATCATGCAGTTTACAAAGTTGCAAAAAACCCAAAAAATTTGAAAAACAAATTGTGAGACAAGAACAAGAAAAAGTACTAAATATTTTGTCCTACTTGAAAATTTGGATAGCTGAATATACTTTGGAACGATGTATGCAATATAATAAATATTTCTAGGTAGAAAGGGGTGTTGGTTCAGATCTTTAAATCAGATATTTAGAAATCCACGATATTCTTGAAACTTGACACTTCTTTTATGCACTGAAATTCAGGGGTACATTGGATTCTTGGGAATAACAATTAATATTATGCTTATCCAGCTCATATGAAAGATGTTGCTTTGATCGTTATTGCAGATATATTTGTCCCTTGATGCTATCAGAACACTTATTTTAACCACCCACTAAATTCTTAGATTCAAAGGTGAATGTGCTATGGGAAATTTTAAATAGTTTGTCCTACTTGAAATATTAGATAAGCGAGAATATAAATTGGAAAAATTGACATCCAGATGCATGGAATACAAGAAATATTTCTAGTTAGAAAGGGATGTTAGTTCATATGTTTAAATTAGATATTTAGACATCCATGATATTGTTCAAACTTGAGACACTTTTTATATGCATTGAAATTCAAGGGTACATTGGATTCTTCAGCATGAATTCATCCATCAATTAGAAAGAAGTAAGGCTCACCTACTACTAGAGACTTGTTGTCCCTCAACCTAAAACATGCCTAACCATATTCAAAAGAGCATTCAACATATTACTTACTTTGTTACAACTGTCAGTAACTATAAAACTCATTAACTCAGTCCTAAAACAACTGACTGATATTCTCTGATAATAATAGAGGCAATAGAGGCATTTTCAAGGATGATGAATTGTTGAGATTGAAAGAACTTGAAAGTAGTAAAGGAAGGTTAAAGTGTTAAGGCAAAAGGATATGGATTGAAGGATGAAGAGAAAAGCCACCTGGCTTGATTTGGGGGTAAAAGAACACCAAGTATTTCTATCACTTTGATAGAAAAAGAATCAATGATATTTGGAGAATGAAAAATGCAGATCGCCTTGACATAAAGGGGTTCCATGACTTGGCTGAGCTAGGTGTTAGAGACTTTGGAAAACAATATTCAAGAGATACAACAAATACCTAGATATCGTTCAAAACATTGTCTATGTTGGGATCCTCATGATCAATATCACCCTCTAAGCATTAAAAGAATTGAGGCCCTCAACAATCAATGCCATTAATATTAAGGTACATGGAGGGCTTGGTGCTCTTGATTATATGCTAGTTACATACCCTTGTATATGACAAAATCCTATGGAAACATTGCAATCCTTCAATCCTAAAATCCTAAAAACTGTTAAGTCCTGAATTTGGGGTGGGATCTAAAATTCTACCTTTTCCATATGAAATCCAATGAGGTTGGAACCACTCTCAAACATCCTGAAGGCTAAGTCTATTAATGGTAATGTTAAAAATTTAATTAAAGATTTTTACTTTAAGAATTTAACATTACCATTGATTACATAACATACATCTAACATTGCCATTAATAGCATAGTATAAGTGGGGCCCTACTGTTGAATATTAGGCTACACCACTCATAAATTATTGTTTTTTTTAGATAGTTTGCATTCAGCCCACACATGCCACACAAACATGTCGTACCGCCCCACATGTACAGACGCTGAAACGTTGCAAACCTTCAATCCTAAAATCCTAAAAACTGTTAAGTCCGCTGAATTTCGGGTGGGATCTAAAATTCTGCCTTTTCCATATGAAATCCAATGAGGTTGGAACCACTCTCAAACATCCTGAACGCTAAGTCTATTAATGGTAATGTTAAAAATTTAATTAAAGACTTTTACTTTAAGAATTTAACATTACCATTGATTACATAACATACATCTAACATTGCCATTAATTGCATAGTATAAGTGGGGCCCTACTGTTGAATATTAGGCTACACCACTCATAAATTATTATTTTTTGTAAATAGTTTGCATTCAGCCCACACATGCCACACAAACATGTTGTACCACCCCACGTGTTGTATAGATATTGAAATGCAATGTACAGACACTGAAACGTGGGGTTTGGTGCCCAAAATGCATTCCACCACATTTCGTGGTTTCCATACCGAAATGTGGCAAGTACAAGAGGGGGGTTCCACGTTTCCTGCAACTTAAAGTGAGAGGAATGATCCCTTTTGGAAGTCCTTCCGAATGATGCATTGGATGCAATGTGGGTTGGGAGTTTGTGCACCCACGTTTAAGGGAGAATAAAGGAATTTGGTGGCAGGTTGAATATTTTTTCCACCATTTAAGGACCTTGGAAGACTGGATGTTGTGCTAAAGGCTCCTATTTCCTCCTCATTTATAAATATGGGTCACTTTTTTGAGGGCTTGTGCCCCTTTGCTTTGTACATGTGGAATGAATCCCCCTCAAATTATGTACTTTATATTAGTTAATTAAAGAAGAGGGTGTTTTTCCCCTCCATAGCCTAGAGTAGGGGCTTTTAGCCTAGAAAAATAATATTTTAATGCAAGGGAAGTTGAGCACCTCCTCTATAAGAAATCCCTTAGAAAAGTCTAAAATTTCCTCTTGTTTCATAATTTTGGCTATGCATGGATGAGTTGAACGAATACAAGAGAAGTTGCACTTATGTGAATAGTTCTCTCTTGATCGATACTGGTAGATCTTGATGAGGAAGGCTTTGTTGATGTGAATAGACATTTTTCATGAGTGGTTATTGGTGAATTTTGATAGATTTTTCTTTACCATAGTTTTGTTGGTATTTTTATCTCATTATCTTCCTTCAACAATATTTTTCAGCTAATTCTTTTGAGGTGACTTAAGTGAAACTCCCTCTCTTATTTATCCTTAAATATTGTGGGTAGTCACATGCCTCTAGGTTACACAAGTTAGTCTGCTCTAGTCCTTGAAGGTAAATTTGCTCCAAGCATATTTGGACCTCTCATCAAGCTCTTTTGAGATGACTTAAGTGAAGCTCTCTCTCCCTTATCCCATCTTTGAAGATTGAAGAATGCTAAGTGAAAACTCTAGAGCACAAAAGTTAGTTTGCTCTGGTCTTTGAAGCTAAATCTACTCCATTTCTCTCCAATTGTGTTGCTCCTTGATCCCATATGCCCCCACAATATATTGGCAAGTTAAGGCACTAATATTTTATCCTCCATCACCCTTGTCCTCATACTATTTTGTTGGGGTTTCACTCTGTGATTCCTTGCTTTTGTGTCATTGGGGACCTTTTCCTTGGAACTCATACCCAGAAATTACCCAAAAGAACTCTAGCAATCCTATCCACGTTAAAACCTAATGGTTCAATCCTTTGATTGGTGATATTTGAAGTAGAATCCTTATGGAACTATCCATGACACTAAATCCATGAGATCTACTAGGGAGAACCTTAGTTGATCTAGAGGGAGTCGGCCAGAAGTGAGAAAGTTGGTGAAGTGACACTTGGCTTCCTCTTGAGTACACAAGATCCCACACTTGAGCTTTTGGACTTTATCCGAAGAAGTGCACAATTTTGTTGGAATAGGACCTACTTTTAACTTCCCTACTCACTAAACCCAAAGAAAACAAACCAGAAAAATTAAATGGAGACCAAAAAATCTTATGAAAAATCTTACAATGGAAACAAAATTTGCAATAGAAATATTAAACAAATATTGAATGTAGTGTGAGAAATCACAAATTTATCAGTAAGTTCATGTAAAAAATCATATTATGAAGACCAGAAATTGTATACCCTAAATAAGTAAGGAGGGAGGAGAACTATCATATATTTGAAACAAAAAGAAACTCACAACAAAACTAAAAGAGAACTTACCCTTTGTCTCATGCCTTTGCGCTTTTCTAAATTGTCCCATGCCTCTCCCACACAAAGATATTTCAATAGGTTCATCAATGTGTCTCCACATCCATTTATCTACATTGCAGTGCACTCAGTAAACAATAGTTTCATTAATGCTTCTACACCTTCCCTTATCTGCAATGCAATGCACTCAATAAACGAATAAATCATAAAAGATATAAGATGCATCTAATTTAAATAAGCACACAAATGGAATCATATATACCTCATAATTCTTAGCCTTCACCTTCACCTAATGCACCTATGGACTCTACATTCCATCAACACTAGGGCCCACCTTATTACACAAACAACCCAACCAAACCAAAAAATATTAAACATAAATCATAAATTTTAAAAGAAACAAGAAAAGTCTTATGAAAAAAATTAAATAATATTATGAGAAATCTTACCATAGAGTTGATGAGTAATGGTCAACATTAAATAGGTGAAAAAGGAGGCAAACCAATGTTCTTAATGAGAGAACTTGATAGCAAAACAAATTAGTACGTGATGCTCACAAATGCAAAAAAATAAGAAATATCAATGGAAAAATGAAAGAAAGGAACTCACCCTTTATGTTAGAAGATAACTCACCCTCAAAGCCATTTACCTTTGCTACACTGCCACACATCTCTCACATGAACATATTCAATGATTTCATCGACACTCCTCCACCTTCTTTAATCTGCATTTCCTTTAAATTTAAACAAACACATATGATATGTGAATTATGAAGCAACAAATGAGTTAAATTAAAACAAGCATGGAACTATATAATTATGTAGTAGCGAACAAACATAGCTCATAAATTTTAAGAGAAACAACAAAAGTCTTATGAAAAATATTAAATAATATTATGAGAAATCTTACCATAGAAAATATTACCATAGAGTTGATGAGTAATGGTCAACATTAAATAGGTGAAAAAGGAGGTAAACCAATGTTCTTAATGAGAGGATTTGATAGCAAAACAAACTAGCATGTGATGTTCACAAATGCAAAAAAATAAGAAATATCAATGGAAAAACGAAAGAAAGGAACTCACCCTTAATGTTAGAAGATAACTCACCCTCAAAGCCATTTACCTTTTGCTATACTGCCCCACATCTCTCACATGAAGATATTCAATGATTTCATCGACACTCCTCCGCCTTCTTTAATCTGCATTTCCTTTAAATTTAAACAAACACATATGATATGTGATTATGAAGCAACAAATTAGTTAAATTAAAACATGGAACTATATAATTATGTAGTAGTGAACAAACATAAATCATAAATTTTAAGAGAAACAACAAAACTCTTATGAAAATTATTAAATAATATTATGAGAAATCTTACCATAGAGTTGATGAGTAATGGTCAACATTAAATAGGTGAAAAATGAAGCAAACCATTGTTCTTAATGAGAGGACTTGATAGCAAAACAAATTAGCATGTGATGCTCACAAATCCAAAAAAATAAGAAATATCAATGGAAAAATGAAAGAAAGGAACTCACCCTTTATGTTAGAAGATAACTCACCCTCAAAGCCATTTACCTTTGCTATATTGCCCCACATCTCTCACGTGAAGATATTCAAAGATTTCATCGACACTCCTCCACCTTCTTTAATCTGCATTTCCTTTAAATTTAAACAAACACATACGATATGTGATTATGCAACAACAAATGAGTTAATTAAAACAAGCATGGAACAAGATAGTTACTCAATTACTCAATACATACGTCCATCGCTTTTACCCAACACACTCAAAACCCACAAATTGGTTTGTAAGGACCTATTTAATCCAGTGTTCCACGGGGACTCGCCCCCTCCCGTAGGGGTCTCGTTTCCTCGCTCCCCCGCGCTCTGGGGACTTGGGGACGAGTAGGGGACGTTTCCCCATGCTCCCAAAATGGAGGAAACTCAGGGGGACGTGCTAGGGAAACGTTTCCCTTCCCTGAGGGGACGTTTCCCCACGCTCCCAAAAAAATGGCCTTGCTTATAGTTTATGATTTAATAGACCTAAAGTGGTACAAAGCTATTCATGTTCTGTATGGGGGTAACGCCTTGTGCTGTCTTTTGGTTTCAACAAGCGTTATTTTAGAGGGTTAGTATCATGGAAATTTGCTGGACCATATAGCACGTACATGAATTTTCCCTTTTAAAACTTCTCCTTTGTTTCTCAAGTGATGGCTGAATTACAGTGGGGAGATAACTGGAGTGACATGCAAAGAATATGAGACATTCAGTTTGTGTTTTTAATTTGCATGACATTTGACATACAAACTATGGAAGCAGCACCTATGTCATGTGGGAAATAATTGGGTGGACTATAGACTAGCATGTGTTTACTGCAAGCATGACAAAATACTATGGGAAACAAGAAATCTCAAGAACTGTCGTTATATATGAATTTATACAGTTACAAAATTTACACAGAG
Source organism: Pinus taeda (assembly GCA_000404065.3). NCBI lineage: Eukaryota > Viridiplantae > Streptophyta > Pinopsida > Pinales > Pinaceae > Pinus > Pinus taeda. Next base: position 132,606 of record APFE031323427.1, on the reverse strand, counting down.
CACAATTGCTGAGCGTGAATTCTTTGGTCTGAAAATTATTTTCACCCCTGAAATACACTGCTAGTTTGAAGTTTGAACTGCATGGCATTGCTCTAATAAGGTAGACAAATTATCCATGCCATCGTTGGTCACCCAAGTTGGTTCGCAGTCGCAGATGGTCTATCCTGCCAGTCAATGTCATTTTGATAGTAAAACTGTCAGAAACTCTTTCATGGATTTCTCATCTCTCCTGGAACTAAAAGCTCTTCTTTCAGCATATGGTGTACTGTCTATATTATATAAAATATAACAAACTTTCTAGCTGTTGGATCCAATACAGCTGGACAACCCATTGTAGTTGCCCCTTCTACTGCCAATGCAATGTTCCTGATCTGTTCATTTACCTTTTCACAGAATTCGGTGGCTACCTTATCAAGCTGAAGCTCTCCCTCTGTTTGACCAAAATCTAAATTAGAATTTGACCAAGCTGAATTAGAATTTTAAATTTATTATTTTATATGATATTATAAATTTGGATAATGTTAAATGATATTCATATCAATGATCATGTTTTGCAGCTTTCAATTCAAAACAAATTGTCATAGTGAACTCAATTAAAAAATTATATTTTATATTTATAAATTTTTAAGACCCTGACGCTCCCCCAAGTTTCCTAAAAAATGGTAGGGAGCTTTTGCATAGGCCGCTCCCGCGCCCCCTCGCCCCCTCGTCCCGGAACCTTGGTAGAACATTGATAATTAGTAATTGAGACTGATCACACAAACTAGTCCATTTATTGCTCATTTCTTGTTACAAGTGCTCAGATGACCTAGGCAACTAAGTTTGAGATGATGTCTTGTTATGAGTGCTCAGATGCCCTAAGTTGTTAAGTTTGATCATCTCATAATTAGTAATTGAGATTGATCATACAAACTAGTCCATTTATTGCTCATTTCTTATTACAAGTGCTCAGATGACCTAGGCAACTAAGTTTGAGATGATGTCTTGTTATGAGTGCTCAGATGTCCTAAGTTGTTAAGTTTGATCATCTCATAATTAGTAATTGAGATTTTCCATCTCCTGATAATACAAGGTAATTTGCTAATTTCCCTTATCAAGGTTAAAAGGTGATTAAGATATTTCGTTGTGTGTGATGCATGGAAAACATCTTGGATGAAGGCCATCATCTTTCATGGTGGCCATGATAGTCCAAACTAGTCAAATTATTGCTCATGTCTTGTTATGGGTGCTTAGATGCCCTAAGAAATTAAGTTTGATCATCTCATAATTAGTAATTGATACTTTTCCATCTCCTAATAATACAAAGTAATTTGCTAATTTATTAACCTCTAACATTATAACCTTGGGCCACTTGAATAAATGTTATATGATCAAAGAGAATTAACAAGGCCTTACATCTTTGAGTAACTGGGAATGTTTAATGTTTTTAGGTATCGCATTGTTATTCATTAATTGGCATTGTTACGTATTGCCCTAGTTTTTAGGTATCACATTGTTATCCATTAGTTAGCATTGTTACATATTTCCCTCTTCATTTTCGAACGAGGCAAAAACTCTCAATCAGGGTTCAAATGTTATGAGCATGGATTTCCATCCTCAGCAACAAACAATTCTGCTAGGTGATTTCAAATCCCATTCAATACAGTTCTTCATTTAAATAAATTCCTTAAGTCAATTTGGAAATCATAACTTTTATATTTATAAATATGTTCACACTCGCTAGTAGTTGGATTGCAGGGTTCAAATGTTATGAGCATGGATTTCCATCCTCAGCAACAAACAATTCTGCTAGGTGATTTCAAATCCCATTCAATACAGTTCTTCATTTAAATAAATTCCATAAGTCAATTTGGAAAATGTAACTTTTATATTTATAAATATGTTCACAATCGCTAGTTGTTGGATCGCTGGCTTTATCGATCAGTTGGAACAAATGTTGGTGACATTGCAATTTGGGAAGTGGTAATCTCGAAAATAAATTAGGTTGCAGGAACTTTAAGGTTTGGGAAATTTCAGCATGTTACATTCACATGCAGGTAGATGATTTTTTCATAAATTAATTTTGTGATTTAAATTGGAAAAATGTACATGTATGAATGATCTTGAAAAGGTTCTAGAGTTCTTTACTAGAGTTGATCATTAGCACTGGCCTCATGTAAACTCTTATATATCTTATACATGTTTTGTTATGTTTTCTTAGGTTGCTCTTGTGAAAAACCCAATTGTATCAGTGAATCGTTGTATTTGGAACCCAGATGGGGCAGTCCTTGGTAACTTAATCTATACTCATGTTCATTAATAAGATGCTTTGATATCATTTCCAGTCCTTGGTAACTTAATCTATACTCATATTCATTAATAAGATGCTTTGATATCATTTCCTTCTTTATACAACAATGTGAGTGATTTGTAATAATGCCACCAATAGAATGGTGTGCTACGCCCTCTATTCAGATACTGGCATGCCTGCATTTCTGCATTTGTGTTATAGGAGTTGTGTTTTCACATATATTCTTATACTATGGCAGGTGATTTGAGACAACATCTAGAGTTCTGCTTACATGCTTAAGCCAATCTGTGCATTCCTGTAGGTCTGTAAAATTAAGTTTGTATTGAAAATCTAATTTATTAACATTGATATAATTTAAACAGGTTCACACAGATTCACGCACATGCTAGTGGTGTGAATGATATTGCTTTTTCACACCCTAGATACTATCTCTTCATAATAATTACATGTGGGGATTATAAGACCATCAAGGTAATATGCTTTATCATGTGTCAAGACTCATTCTAATAGTTGTCATTTACTTATCTGACATGCCTGCATTTGTGTTATAGGAGTTGTGTTTTCACATATATTCTTCTACTATGGCAGGTGATTTGAGACAACATCTAGAGGTTTGCTTACTTTCTTAAAGGCCAATCTGTACATTCTTGTAGGTCTGTAAAATTAAGTTTGTATTGAAAATATAATTTATTAACATTGATATAATTTAAACAGATTGGCGCACATGCTAGTGGTGTGAATGATATTGCTTTTTCACACCCTAGATACTAGCTCTTCATAATAATTACATGTGGCGATGATAAGACCATCAAGGTAATCTGCTTTATCATGTGTCAAGACTCATTCTAATAGTTGTCATTTACTTATATGTATATGAAAAAGAAAAAAAAATATTGTCTATGCTTGTAGGTGTGGGATGCAGTAACTTGTCAAAATCAGTACACATTTGAAGGTCATGAAGAAAATATTTTGTTTGTCCTTAGCAGTAAGAAAATATTTAGGTACTTTGTTCCTCGAGTCCTGAAGAATTTATGTGAATTGCAATTAAGGACTAGTTTTGAAATACATTGCATATTCTATTTTTGTTTGATGTTTGGCTTTCTGTGAAATTTTGACCATATGGCAAATACTTTATTGCACTAAAAATAGATGGATTATGATTCTTTGTTTGTATGCAGTTTATTTTTTCTACAGCTATTGATGGAAAGATCAAATATTGGTTGTATGATCTTGCGGGATCTAGGGTGGATTATAATGTTCCAGGCTTTATAGTGCTGATGGAACAAGGTAAAATGTTAACTTGGAATGGTGTTTAGTTTGTAAAATGTCTTTATGAAGATCTGAGTTTTTTTCCTTTCCCCAATTTTCTATATTTGTTGCCTCAAGTCGTTGTCCTTTCTGAAGTATATAATCATTTGTATTTTTTATTAGGCTCTTCTCCTGTGGAACAAGTAAAGATGGTGATTCATACCTCATTGAGTGGAATAAAAGTGAGGGAACAATCAAGCGTACATATTCTACAATTTGAGACAACCATGAATAAGTAAAGATGGTGATTCATACCTCGTTGAGTGGAATGAAAGTGAGGGAACAATCAAGCGTACATATTCTGCAATTTGAGACAACCAGGAATAGGTTCTCAGCAGCTGGTGATGAATTTCAAATAAAGCTCTGGGACATGGATAACACCAACACCCTAACAACAATTGATGTTGACGGTAGTTTGGTAAGACGTTATTTTTGGAAATGATGATGGTTTGTTTTTAGAGTTTCAAAACATTACTTCAAGTTTTCTTGATCACATCTCAATGTATAATCCTCATGCTATTTCCAAAAAAATCCCAGGCTAGTCCTCGCCTTCGTTTCAGCGAAGATGGTTCCCTGTTGGCAGTCACAATGAATGACAATGGCATAAAGATCTTACCCAACGCAGAGGGATTTCGCTTAATTGGCATGCTGGAAAGTAGATCCTTTGAAGTAACGAAGGTGCCACCAGAGACAATGGCAACAAAGGTAAATTCTTCTTCCATGCACATTTACTGTGTACATGTTTTTAGAGTTTCAAAACATTATTTCAAGTTTTCTTGATCACATCTCGATGTATAATCCTCATGCTATTTCCAAAAAAATCCTAGGCTAGTCCTCGCCTTCGTTTCAGTGAAGATGGTTCCCGATTGGCAGTCACAATGAATGACAATGGCATAAAGATCTTACCCAACGCAGAGGGATTTCACTTAATTCACATGCTGGAGAGTAGATCTTTTGAAGGAACGAAGGTGCCACCAGAGACAATGGCAACAAAGATAAATTCTTCTTCCAGGCACATTTACTGTTTACATGCACTACTAATTAATGGTAAAGTTTAAACTCTAACTAGTTCATTTTTACTATGCAGACTTCAATTGTGAATGCCATGCCTCCTGCAGTCACTGCTCCTGGTTCCCTTCGCAGTGTTGTAGAACGTTCGGACAGGCTTCCGGTTCCCTTCGCAGTGTTGTAGAACGTTCGGCCAGACTTCCACCTGCATTGTCAATGACCAATTTTGTAAGAGCATTCTAAATTTAGCATATTCAATTTAGTTTGTTACATATATCTTATCATTTTCTAAACTTTCACTCATAATCCAGATATTGTTGCTTTCGAGTTTCCATATAGCATAGGATTTTTTCTTTTCCCCATTCACATGCTCTATTAGCCATTATTTATATTGTTGCTTTCGAGTTTCCATATAGCATAGGATTTTGTTCTTTTCCCCATTCACATGCTCTTATTAGCCATTATTTTGGCATATCTTCTATAGGAATACGATGATATTATCAATGATGTCTAACAATGATCTGATATTCGAGACAACATGTGTACAGAGTAGTATAGAGTCTAGACAGACAGTCCGTGCAGAGTAGTATAGAGTCTAGACAGACAGTCCGACCACAGATGTTAAACGAAGGCTTCTAGATGAGGTCACAGACAAGAGCAAGAACTGGAAATTGACTGAGATCACTGATTCGGGTCAGTGTAGGTCTCTCAGGTTGCCTGACAAAATGCATTGCGAGCAAGGTATGCAATCATCCCTCTATTACAGAAAACACTAAAGGTTGGCATACTTTACAATTTTATGTGCTACAAATTCTGTCGATATTGATTCAAACAAGTAATGTGCTATTTCTTGCAGGTGGTAAAACTGATATACACCAATTCCAATGTTGTTGTCTTAGCACTGACATCCGATGCTCTCCATAAGCTATACCGCGGAGTGACCGAAATCCATCCGGAAAGGTGGGGGTTCTTTAGTAGTTGTTGTTTGCTTCCTTTCTATTTTAGCTTGTTTTATTTATTTATTTGTTTATTATACTTTTGGATATATAATTTGCAGTTTTATGTAGTAATGATTGACGAGTAACTAAGAGTTAGTATTTTGTTCCACCGTCTGCAACGAGTATTCCAACACAGCGAGTATTCGGACACAGATGTGGCATCCAGCTAGTGGGATTCTTATGAATAATGAATAATGACGTTGGTGATACAAATCCAGAAGAAGTCGTTGCTTGTATAGCTTCGTCTAAGAATGATTCCTATGTAATGGCCACTTCCATGGCAAGGTCTCCTTATTCAATATGATGACATTTAAGCTAAGAGAGCCTTCTACCTAAAGACCAGTTTCATTCCTATGTAATGTCTGCTTCCAGTGGCAAGGTCTCCTTATTCAATATGATGACATTTAAGCTAAGAAAGCCTTTTACCTAAAGACGAGTTTCATTCCTATGTAATGGCCGCTTCCAGTGGCAAGGTCTCCTTATTCAATATGATGACAACATTTAAGCTAAGAGAGCCTTTTACCTAAAGACCAGTTTCATTTTAATGTTTCCGATGAATTATATAATTTCAGTTTTGGTACATTGGTCTACTTAGGATTTAGTCTCTAATGTCTCACCTTCAACTTTCAAATTATGTGGGTAATGAGGTTGAGTTACTCTAGAAGGATCTTGTGTGGTGTTCCTTACTGTAAGCTAAGAATTCAAAGGCTCCCAATTAATCTAAATCATTGGTTTCATGGGATGCTAATTAGTGATTGATTCATTGCGAGTCATGACAACTTTCATGCCACCTTCTATGGCAGCCACTTTTATGGCTTTCCGCCCTCAGGACAATAACATCATTGCAATTGGCATGGAGGGTTCATCAATTCAATATACATTTGATGAGGTGTTGCCTTTGAATATATCTTTCAATCCTTGTCATTTTTCTTCATTGTGCCCTTTTACTAAAACTGACCTTTTAAGTGGCATACTCTGAACTTGCTGCAATTTTTATAGGTAAAAGCAAAGTTCAAGGACCACCAAAAATAAATCACAGGCCTGGATTTTTCACATGTTTTGAATGTGTTCGTATCTTCTAGAGCTGATGCCCAGGTATATGGTTTCTTTTATTTCCGTGATGTTCACTTAAAGTATACATAAATTTATGGAGTGGAAATATTCATATACTCACAACCACGTCTTTTGGCAGTGTTGTTCAATTAAAGTTTACATAAATTTATGGTGTGGAAATGTTCATATAATCATGTTCATATACTCACAACCGCGTCTTTTGGCAGTGTTGTTCACTCGAAGTTTACATAAATTTATGGTGTGGAAATGTTCATAAGATAAAATGAGCTCAATCAATATATTCTTTATTAATTAATGAATGAGGAAATTACAAGATATTTATACAATTAATAGTCTCAAGATAGGAATTCTATCTTGGACGTACACTAGTGTGGTTGAGAGATTCTCTCAACCACACACTAAACTAGAGAAAACTAAATCCCTATTATATAGGAACAAACTATTTAAATGCAGAATTATAACCATAGACAAGTAGGAATTAATAATTTCCAACTCCCCCCCTTAATGACTACTTGTCATGATAGTCAAATCCACCACCATCAAGTGAATTACATGTACAAAACCTCCAAAAACACAATCTGCCGCCCTCAGATAGATCCACAATTTTCTCTGATCCCGCGGATCCTCTTGAAGGTGAATTTGCGCGATCCTAAATGAAAAACCCGCGCCCATTAGCGTGATTAATGGCATAACAGACGCGCCAGTTGGCCTTCCTGGCGCTGCTGTCAGTGCGAAAAACGCGCCCACCGGGCAAATCCGCCAACTTCATCTACTTCCACCGAGCAGATCACAGAGCTCTGATTTGCCACCACCGGGCAGGTCCGATCACGGAACCTCAATTCGCCACCACCGGGCAGATCCGATCTGCTACCACCGAGCTGATCAAGGATCCAATTCGCCACACCGGTGCAGATCCGATTGCACCACGAGCTGATCAAGGATCTCAATTTGCGCCAATCGAGCAACTCCTGTAGCCACTAAGCTCTTCTATGTATGTTTTCTATCGCTCACCACCAACCATCCCATTTACAGTTGACAAAGATGTTTCAGGCTGACCACAAACCATTACAAAGGTGGTTTTGAGACACCACAAACTTTCAAATGCTTTTAGCAAGGCTTACATTTCAACATTGGAGTTTAGTACATACAATGACTATTACAATAATATGCTAGGGAGTCTATTCCACAAGCCACACTAACTCAAACAAAAACTACTTTGTTGTCCACCATAACTGTTGTTGCTGCTGCTTTACCTCATCTATGAGAGGTCCACCAGAACACAGGCACTCACAGCCCCACGAAGAGAACACAATTTTCCCTTCAAGAACAGTTTTCAAGCATACTGCCTTATGCTTGCTAACAATCTGCAACAGGATCTCGATCATCCTCCAATCTCTGATGTAGCTCCAATTGATGTCGTTTTCACTGTCATGTGTTCACCATTCCCTACAAATTTGCTTAGTGTTGGAATGCCCAGTTCTAACACACATTCAGAATTGTGACAATAGTTGGTCAGACCAAAGTCACTTCAATAATAACATAAATACCATGAAATGAAATACTTATCATAAAAAATCAATAGCTTTGCCATGAAAAAATCAAAAACTGAAAGCGGTCTCAAAACTGGGTCCATCCTCGAAAATGGGACCCCGAGAAAATGGGACCCCGTCCCGATTCTCTCCACTTCCAGCCAATTTTCCATCAGAGACATCACGGCCAACCTCCAAGAGGGGAAAACTACAGAATTCCACAACATCTGATAGCAAGATAAAAACAGCTCACCGCCCCAATACCTCGAATAGTTTCACAGTAGTCACATCCACAGAGGATGCACATGTCCACAAACTGTTCCATGGTAAGGTCCAATCCCTCTAAAACCTTTGAAATCTCAAACTCCATAACTGGTATTTTTTTTTTTATAATGGTTCCATCAAGTGCCGCAAAAATATTGGTGCTCCAAAAGTCAAGGAATCCATATCCTCGGATGCTACAGCATAAACCTTACCACTTTTACATAATGATGCACATTCTGCCTCTGCTTCAGAAGGAGCCTCAATCACAGGCACTCCCATCAATCTCAGAAGCTTTTTACAATCCTCATTATGTTTCTTTGTCACCTTTACTGTTCGCTTGCTGTACTTTTCAATATCTTCCTTGACCCCTGTATCAATGGCCTCAGCTAATTCTTCCGATGCATTTTCTCGCCAAAAATATCGCTTTGCAAGTTCTTCCTTTTTCAAATCTGGGGGCTTTCCATCAAAAACATACACAGGCTTGATCCCAACTTCTAATAATCTAATTGTCCGAGTGAACATACCTTGAAAAGTATTCCCAATTATATTGGGCAACCCATCCTAAATGGGTTTGAACCCTACACACCCCACGCCTTCCTCCACCTGCAACATATAGTTGCCAGAAGGCGGACTAAATGTTTTACTGCCGCCAAAAACGATTGAAAAAAAAGTCGGAAATTTCAGCTCCTCCACTCCGGGATTATTAAAGCACAGATCAAAAGTAGTTTCATCAAACGAAACAGCAACCGTCTTTGAATCTACAATTCGGATATTCATCTCATTCTCAAGAGCTGTATCATAAATGGCCTTGGCATCGGCACATTTGATCTTTACTGTATCAAAGAAGGGAACTTCCTCAACAGTCGCAGTGCCCAATTTCTTCAATCCAACTGCAAGAGCTCCTGCCAGACCATGTACACGCTCTGCAATCCTTTTCAACCCTTCTGGACCATGATAGACTGCGTACATCGCAGACATGTTTGCTAGCAAGGCCTGTGCCGTGCAGATATTGCTGATGGCCTTATCTCGCCGAATATGTTGCTCCCGAGTCTACATCGCCATTCTAAGAGCGGGCTTGCCATTTGAATCTATACTCACGCCTATAATCCTACCAGGCATGATTCTCTTATACTCTTGGGAAGTAGCCAGAAAAGCTGCATGAGGCCCTCCATATCCCATCGGAACCCAAACCTCTGTGCAGATCCAATGGCCATATCTGCTCCACACTCCCCTGGAGGCTTCAACATTGTCAAAGCCAGCAGATTTGTTGCCTCGACAACTTTAACACCTTTGGCATGTGCATTCCTGACGAAATCAAAGTAATCCAAGATCTCCACATTAGTTCCAGGATACTGCACAAGAACCCCGCAGACATCATTGGAACTGTAATCAAAATCCTTCAAATCCGCCTTGAAGACCTTTATATCCATGGCGTCTGCCCGAGTCTTACAGATGTCAAATGTTTGGGGATGGCAGTTGCTGGCAATGAGAAATGTTTTCTTCTTTCCCCTAGAAATGTTGTTTCACATCGACATGGCCTCTGCTACAGCAGTCCCTTCGTCAAGAAGGGAAGCGTTGGACATGGGCAGGTCGGTGAGATCTGTAACCATGGTTTGGTAATTCAAGAGAGACTCCAGCCTACCCTGGGCAATCTCTGCCTAGTAAGGGGTATACTGCGTATACCAACCGGGATTCTCCATTATATTGCGAAGAATTACAGCGGGAACAAAGGTGTTGTAGTATCCCATACCTATTAATGACTTGAAGACCTTGTTCTTGGCCGCCAGGGACTTCATGTGGGCTATCATCTGGTTCTCCGTCAGGCCCTGGTGGAACTTGGAGAGCTTCAGGGGTTCACTCCGGATGTCTTCGGGCACGGTTGCGTCGATGAGCGCGTCCAGGCTGGGGAAACCGCAGGACTCCGCCATGAAGCTCTGTTCTTGCGGTGCCAAGCCATTGAAGCACTTGATCCACCGATAATGCTCACACACAATGATCCACCAACAATTGAAAGTCTGTGACAAGATTCGATCTGCCTGAAACTCAGATTCCGTCAGTCCTTCGAACCGAATTTTGTCCAGCGCATCGGACGAATTGCTGATGAGCAGAGATCCACGCAGCGACTAATCCAAAAACCGATGATGCTCACCGCACCAGTGAATGGCTCTATAATCGCTACTCGAACCCACACCTAGGCAACGCCCCAGACCGCTCGACCTCTGCTGCGGATCTGCTGGGCAGTCCAGACATCAACCTGAAGCCCACAGCCTTACGGTTCTCCCAAACAGATATGATGATGGACAGACAAACATATACTACACTCTTTATTTTCCCTCAGCCTAGGAGGGGCCAAGCCCAGGAGGGGCCAGGCCCTCACAGGCTCTGATACCAAGATAAAATTAGCTCAATCAATATATTCTCTATTAATTAATGAATGAGGAAATTACAAGATATTTATACAATTAATAGTCTCAAGATAGGAATTCTATCTTGGACGTACACTAGTGTGGTTGAGAGATTCTCTCAACCACACACTAAACTAAAGAAAACTAAATCCCTATTATATAGGAACAAACTCCTTAAATGCAGAATTATAACCATAAACAAGTAGGAATTAATAATTTCCAACTTCATATACTCACAACCACGTCTTTTGGCAGTGTTGTTCACTTAAAGTTTACATAAATTTATGGTGTGGAAATGTTCATATAATCACAACGACGTCTTTTGCCAGTTATATCCTTTGCCAATTATATCCCTGGGGCATAGATGGGTGGTACAAGCAAAAGTCAAAGTTGTACCATTACAAACCAAAAAGACCGTCACCACCAGTGAGGATACAAAGAGTACAGTTTCATAATGATCTTCCTATCACCACCGGTGGGGATACAAGAATGAAGTTCCATAATGATCAAATTTACCTGTTGGTTGTGCATGAGAGCCAGCTTTGTAATATATGATGCTTCCAAGATCGTCACCACCAATGGGGGATACAAGAGTACAGTTCCATAATGATCAAATTCACTTGTTGGTTCTGCATGGTAGCCAGCTTTGCTATATATGATGGTTCCAAGTTGGACCGCTTGTTTCTATGTAAGTACTTGTAAGCATTGTTGAATTCAAACATAGACAATGACATAATGTACTTGTAAGCACTCTTGAATTCAAACATAGAAAATAACATAATGTCACCTTCTGTATATGATTGGATGACCTTGTTACATGGCTGCATTGCAGTGATCTCCTCATGATTCCCTATCTGCTCCTATTTCAAGTGCCATATATTCATGTCACATGTGACAACGTCCTATTTTATGCAAGCTACTGAGCTTCTGTCATAGTGCAGTTGGAGTGTTTGATGTAGAAAGATTGAGGCCTCAATGTCATTGCACCTTCTGCATAGTTTTCATCGGGAATGAACAGGTAAATGGGCTAAATGGGCTCTTTCATTCTGTCATGGTTGATACATCAATTTTTTAGATTTGGATTTTAACCAGGCATATTATGATATAATTTTATTGTTTGGTTATTTATTCAGCAGCAATGCCTATTCTCTAGTCGTTGCATCAGATCCATCCGAACCGAGTCAATTCCATCTTGGAAGGACAGATGGCATTCATGATTTTGAGCCTTTAGAGTAAGAAGGGAAATGGGGTGTTGGAGAACCCCAAATAATGGAACTGTCATTGCATCACATCCATCCGAACCGAGTCAATTCCATCTTGGAAGGACAGATGGAATTCACGATTTTGAGCCTTCAGAGTAAGAAGGGAAATGGGGTGTTGGAGAACCCCCAAATAATGGAACTGTCGGATCAAATCCGACATTAAATAACCAAGGTTGGGAACCACCCTCAACGTAGTTCAATGGAAACATAGGAACAATTTGAAGTGCACTCTTTATTTACAAGAATACCATGAATAATGGTAGCGTCTTGTCAGTGAAAAACCTCACTTGTGTTGGCATTCTATCAAGATTGTAAATGTCAATGAAAATGAGTAGCTAGGGGCAATCCTAGTCACTAATTTTTCTGGTTCATGTAAAAATTGAAAGTTTGTCATTGGAGCATAGGTCGTGTAAAAATTGAAAGTTTGTCACAAGAGCATAATTTATGAATGTTCATTACGAGGGTTTCTCAGTGTTTATTTTTGAAACCGTTCTTGGTCACTAATTTTTCTGGTTCATGTAAAAATTGAAAGTCTGTCATTGGAGCATAGGTCGTGTAAAAATTGAAAGTTTGTCACAGGAGCATAATTTATGAATGTTCATTACGAGGGTTTCTCAGTGTTTATTTTTGAAACCGTTCTTTTTAGCACGAGTTTTTTTCATATGTTCATATGTATTCAGGCAAACCTGGTTTATGCGGAAGCTTTTTCAGACTCGAGAATATTATATTTATTAACTGAATCAACAGTTTTGTGTTGAATAGTATTGGAGCTGATATTGAAGCAATTCAATTGAGAAAACATTAATTATGCACGAGTTTTTACAATTGACTTCAACGACGACTTTTTTGGCATGTGTTTTGATTTTTGCAATTGAATCAACTAACTTTCTTGTTTGATGACACTTTTGTTTAAACATATTGATACAAAGTCGGAGTTTTTGGCATGTGTTTTAATTTTTGCAATTGATTTTTGCAACTGACTCAACGAACTTTCTTATTTGATGACACTATTGATATTTACAGAAAGCAAACAAAAAAATCAGCGATAATGTTCATATTGCTGCAGCCTGTGTTTTGTTTTTTATGGCCTTTCTAAGAGGAGAGATGAGATCCTTGTAAACTTTGTAATATTAATAATGCCATTTGTAGTTGCACAATGCAAAAGTTATATTTATACAGATAGTAATATTAATAATGCCATTTGTGATTTAGTACGCATGGGTAGTAGTGATGGAGATATGCTTTACTAATTCATGATGAGTCATAATATTTGTTTTGGGTTTGGTCTTTCCTCTTTCTATAAGGAAAATTGTAGTACATGAAATTTGTCTCTTCATTGCAAAACATTGAGGTGAGGTTGTAAGTGTCGAAGTCTCCTTTGAGTTCCCCTTATTGTCTCCACATGTGGATGACTTTTTATCTCTTTTCTTTTGATCTTACTCTTTGATTTTATAATTTTTTCATCACTTATGCACTCATTTGGGCTATTGTCTAACTAACTTAGTCACTTTTGGAAATCATTGATATCATTTTGGTGCCAATTAGTACCATGGGTGGTTAGAAATTTTTTGGGGGGAAACAAGCATCTTTCATCTTTGGTTGGAATCATTATTTGAATTGGCAAAATGGTCACATTGGCCCCTATTTATTGCTATTTTAGAGCCCTTCATTTTTGTATTGTGATCTACATTCTAGTTGGCATAGTTTTGTTGACAATTCATAGAGCTATGAAACAATGGATCCAATGATCTTGAATTAATGGTGACATACTCCCCAATTCCCATGCATGGAGGGGGCACAATTCTTATGAAACAATAACCAACTTCCCTTTATTTGTGGGTTGACAGTGTTACTAATCTAAATCTTACTTGGCACGCACTTGGGTTTTCCTTCTCCATAATTTCCCTCTCAAAAACGCACCACTACATGTCACCCTTATCTTTATTAATTGTGTTTGCAAATAGTAGGTCAAAATTGCAATTAAGGACAAGCTTAAAGATGGAAAAGATCATTGTATGTTTATTTTCATAAAATGAAAGCTTAAATGACATTAACTTCAGATAAGTGAGCTCATTATATGTTTATTCTCTCAAAATTAAAGAAATATTATTCAATAAACCATCAATTATAAATTATGTTCAAATGTCCTATGAAACTTGACCATCAATTCAACATATAACTTGACCATCAATTCAACATATAAAACGACCATCAATTCAACATATAACTTGACCATCAATTCAACATATAAAACATGATGTGAACGGAACATGTGTCTCATGGAAAAATAGCTCTTTGAACATACATCTTCAATTATATTTATAGTGACAATCATAAATTATTCATTTACCACCATCAAATATTACAAAATCATGAGAGGTCGTGTATACCAATAAATTAGTTCTATTAAGATAGAGCAATTGTAACATTAAATATTGAACTTAGCATTTTATCTAAATCAAGGAAAACATTGATTCAACATGCATTTTTAGAACTTAGAATGTGAAATTACATCCTAGAGACAATGTTGATTATGATGATCAAAATTGTTTTCTAAAATGTACACACCCACTAGTGTACAATAGTGATGTATATCTCTAACATCATATATTAATGATGTATGTAAATACAATAACAATCAACAAAAGGCTTAATATTTCTAAACACTCCAAAGTTCATGTTTATGCCAGGTAAATAGTGATCAACAAAGGCTTAATAGACACCAATATCGAAACACTCGTTATCAATGTGCTTTAACACGGATTGTAACTGTAAAGCAATGCATATCAAAACACTTTTTATTTGTGTTTTAGCGCAAATTGTAAATACAAAGCAGTGAATATTTGCACGCTTTTATTGTAACTGTAAAGCAATGCATATCAAAACACTTTTGATTTGTGTTCTAGCGCAAATTGTAAATACAAAGCGGTGAATATTTGCACACTTTTAAGCAGTGATATAACAATGGTAAATAGTAACCACAATGGTGATATCATGTAACAACAGTAAATAGTAATCAAAATTTTAACAATATCACAAATTTATTATTATTGATATTGTAAGGAAGTAACAACAATATAGTGATTAATATTTCAATAATATTACAAGTTTATTAACATGTAACAATGGTAATTAGTGATCAATATTTTAACAATATCACAAGTTTATTATTATTGATATAACAAAAATAAATAGTGATCAATATTTTAACAATATCACAAGTTTATTATTATTGATATTGACTAATTGTCCATAGTGCTAATAAAGACATTTATTATTATTGATATTGACATAGTAGTGAATTATGTCATGTTATGTTGCTCGACCAACTGTCCATAATGCTAATAAAGACATCATTTAAGACACAAGTTTATTATTATTGATATTTACAAATTATTATTGATATTGACCAAGTGTAAAGAAATAGTAGTGAATTATGTTATGTTATGTTGCTCGACCAACTGTCCATAGTACTAATAAAGACATCAACGTTTATGACAAAAAAATAAGGAAGTGACCAACTGTCCATAGTGCTAATAAAGACATCAATGTTTAGGTCACACGTTTATTAGCACTCTCGACAATTAGTAGAGCAACATAACATGACATAATTCACTACTATTTAAGACACGTTTAGCACTCTTGACAGTTGGTAGAGCAATATAACATGACATAATTTACTACTATTTAAGACATCAACGTTTAGGACAGAAAAATAAGGAAGTAACCACTATAGATAGTAATTAATATTTCAACAATATCACAAGTTCATTATTATTGATATTCACACAATGTAAGGAAATAGTGTTGAATTATGTCATGTTATGTTGCTGACCAATTGTCCATAGTGCTAATAAAGACAGACATTATTATTGATATTGACAAAGTGTAAGGAAATAGTGGTGAATTATGTCATGTTATGTTGCTCAACCAATTGTCCATAGTGCTAATAATAATGTTAATAAAAACATTTATTATTATTGATATTGACAAAGTGTAAGGAAATAGTGGTGAATTATGTCATGTTATGTCATGTTGCTCAACCAACTATCCATAGTAAGGAAGTAGTAGTGAATTATTTCATGTTATGTTGCTCAACCAATTGTCCATAGTGCTAGTAAAGATATCAACGTTTAAGACAGAAAAATAAAGAAATAACCACTGTAAATAGTAGTCAATATTTCAACAATATCACAAGTTTATTATTATTGATATTGACCATGTAAGAAAATAGTATTGAATTATGTTATATTGCTCGACCAACTGTCCATAATGCTAATAAAGACATCAATGTTTAGGGCAGAAAAATAATGCCATCCAATATATCTTGAAACCCAATGTTGATGATGTGAAATTCCACTGTCCATAGTGCTAATAAAAACAAAGTATTTTCTTAATCATGAAACCTAGTGTTGATGATGTGAAATTCCACTGTCCATAGTGCTAATAAAAACATCAATGTTTAGGGCGGGCAGAATAGTGCTAATAAAAACAAAGTATTTTCTTAATCATGAAACCCAGTGTTGATGATGTGAAATTCCACTGTCCATAGTGCTAATAAAAACATCAATGTTTAGGGCGGGCAGAAAAATAATGGCAATATTTTCTTAATCATGAAACCCGTGTTGATGATGTGAAATTCAACAGTCTACAGAAAAATAATGAAACCCGTGTTGATGATGTGAAATTCAACGGTCTACAGAAAAATAATGCCATCCAATATGTCAAAGTATTTTCTTAATCATGAAACCTAGTGTTGATATGTGAAATTCAACGGTGTCAAAGTATTTTCTTAATCATGAAACCCAGTGTTGATATGTGAAATTCAACGATGTACAAAAAAGTAATGTCATCCAATATGTCAAAGTATTTTCTTAATCATGAAATCTAGTGTTGATATGTAAAATTCAATTCAACAACGGTCTACAATGCTCAGATACACCATCAAAATGAGCATTGAGCATTGACGTATTTTCTTAATCATGAAATCCACGGTTCATGATGTGAAATTCAATTCAACAGCGGTCTACAATGCTCAGATACACCATCAAAATGCCTAACATTCAAATATATTTTCTTAATCATGAAATCTAGTGTTCATGATGTGAAATTGAATAGCCAACATTCAAGATGCATTTACCATAATAGAAAAAGCCAACCTTCAAGATGCGTTTAGGAGAGAAAAATAATGCCATCCAATATGTGAAAAAAGTATTTTCTTAATCATGAAATCCATTGTTCATGATGTGAAATTCAACTGTCTAGAATGCTCAGATACACCATGAAAAAATCAATCTACAATGCTCACAAAGACCATGAAAAAGCCAGCATTCAAAATATATTTGCCATCATATATTCAAAGTGAATTCAACTGTCTAGAATGCTCCGATACACCATGAAAAAACCAATCTGCAATGCTCACAAAGACCATGAAAAAGCCAACATTCAAGATACATTTGCCGTCATATATTCAAAGTGAAGTATAACCAACAAAAAGCAGTGATTGTATAACTATATTCATAGCATGATACCACAGTGTTCTCAAAATAGATCCATAAACAGGTGTTTGATCCACAACGAAGTGTAACAGTCCTCAAAGCACATATACCACGTATTTAGAGTAGATTATCACTATCTACAAATCAACAGTTGTTTGATCCACAAGGAAGTATAACAGTCCTCAAAGCACATATACCACGTATTTAGAATAGATTATCACTACAAATCAGAGATGAGCGCGGCAACGAATGAAATTGGAACCCCAAACTGTTGCGGAAGTGTGACTGTGCAAGTGACGCATACAAATAATTAAATGTTTAACTGGCCATGTGTTAAGAGTACTGCCAAAGAGATCAAAACTAGTTGAAGAACCTCGGAACAGTCATGAATTTGGAGTCTGGACATAGCCAATAGGCAGTTCAGGGTTGAGGGTTGAGGATGGAAGGAGGAATGTGATTGATAGGTAACTGTTTTTTAAATTTACGACAGTAATACAACCTGTGAGCTTCTTGCCACATATGAAATATATGTGAAAAATACAAGCTGTGTGCCTTTTCTTGCCACACATAAACTGGCTCAGCGGCTTTTGAATATCACCATAATCAGGCGGAATTGCAGAACCGAATATTGTAACTTCGTATATTTTTGTCCCACATTGTCAAACAGGAAAATATTTTAGGCCTTTATAAATAATAGTTTAATGCGGAACTTACGTATTTTAACAATGAAATGCTGACAGTTGCCACGCTACGCGTGGCCCACACTGGCCATTGGCTATCCACCACTTGGCATACACGCTATAAGTAGCACAGATTTGACTAGTCAATCGTTGCCACTTGTCGCACTATTAGTGCTCAGATCTGGCCAGTCCATGGCTGCAACTTGGCATGCTATGAGTCGCCCAGATGTCGCCATTGGCTAGCTGACACTTGGCACGCTGTGAGTGCCACAGATCTGGCCATTGGCTCGCTTCCAACTTGGCATGCTATGAGTCGCCCAGATGTCGCCATTGGCTAGCTGACACTTGGCACGCTGTGAGTGCCACAGATCTGGCCATTGGCTCGCTTCCAACTTGGCATGCTATGAGTCGCCCAGATGTCGCCATTGGCTAGCTGACACTTGGCACGCTGTGAGTGCCACAGATCTGGCCATTGGCTCGCTTCCACTTGGCACACTGTGACTGGACCAGATGTCGCCATCTGCTGGCTGACACTTGGCACGCTTTGAGTGGCCCAGATTTGGCCATTGGCTAGCTGACACTTGGCACGTTGTGAGTGGCCCAGATCTGGCCATTGGCTCACTACCACTTGGCACACTGTGAGTGGCCCAGATCTGGCCATTGGCTAGCAACCACCTGGCACGCTGTGAGTGAACCCATTGGCTGGCTGCCACTTGGCACGCTGTGAGTAACCTAAATGTGGCCATTCGGTGGCTGCCACTTGGCACGTTGTGAGCGGCTAGATCTGGCCATTGGATGGCTGCCACTTGGCGGACCGTGAGTGGTTCAAATCTCGTCATTGGATGGCTGCCGCACACTGTGAGTGGCCCAGATCTGGCGATTGGCTAGCAACCACTTGGCACGCTGTGAGTGAACCAAATGTCGCCATTGGCTGGCTGCCACTTGGCACGCTGTGAGTAACCTAAATGTGGCCATCCGATGGCTGCCACTTGGCACGTTGTGAGCGGCCAGATCTGGCCATTGGATGGCTGCCACTTGGCAGACCGTGAGTGGTTCAAATCTCGCCATTGGATGGCTGCCACTTGGCTCACGGTGAGTGGCCCAGATCTGGCCATTGGATGGCAGCCACTTGGCACGCTGGAGTGGCCCAAATCTATCCATTGGATGGCTGCCACTTGGCGGACCTGGAGTGGCTCAGATCTAGCCAGTGGATGGCTGCCACTTGGCGCATTATGAGTGGCTCAGATTTCGCCATTGGATGGCTGCCACATGGCGCGTCATCGTTCGTCCAGATCTCGCCATTGGATGGCTGCCACTTGGCGCATTATGAGTGGCTCAGATCTGGCCATTGGATGCTGCCACTTGGCGGACCGTGAGTGGTTCAAATCTCGCCATTGGATGGCTGCCACTTGGCTCACGGTGAGTGGCCCAGATCTGGCCATTGGATGGCAGCCACTTGGACGCTGAGTGGCCCAGATCTATCCATTGGATGGCTGCCACTTGGCGGACCTGGAGTGGCTCAGATCTAGCCAGTGGATGGCTGCCACTTGGCGCATTATGAGTGGCTCAGATTTCGCTATTGGATGGCTGCCACATGGCGCGTCATGGTTCGTCCAGATCTCGCCATTGGATGGCTACCACTTGGCGCATTATGAGTGGCTCAGATCTCGCCATTGGATGGCTGCCACTTGGCGCATTATGAGTGGCTCAGATTTCGCCATTGGATGGTTGCCACTTGGCGCATTATGAGTGGCTCAGATTTCGAGATTGGATGGCTGCCACTTGGCGCATTATGAGTGGCCGAGATCTCGCCATTGGATGGCTGCCACATGGCGCGTCATGGTTCGTCCAGATCTCGCCATTGGATGGCTGCCACATGGCGCGTCATGGTTCGTCCAGATCTCGCCATTGGATGGCTGCCACTTGGCGCATTATGAGTGGCAGAGATCTCGCCATTGGATGGCTGCCACATGGCGCATTATGAGTGGCCGAGATCTCACCATTGGATGGCTGCCACTTGGCGCGTCATGGTTCGTCGAGATCTCGCCATTGGATGGCTGCCACATGGCGCGTCATGGTTCGTCAAGATCTCGCCATTGGATGGCTGCCACATGGCGCGTCATGGTTCGTCGAGATCTCGCCATTGGATGGCTGCCACATGGCGGGTCATGGTTCGTCCAGATCTCGCCATTAGATGGCTGCCACATGGCGCGTCATGGTTCGTCCAGATCCGGCCATTGGATGGCTGCCACATGGCGCATCATGGTTCGTCCAGATCCAGCCATTGGATGGCTGACACACATGGCGCGTCATCAATGGCCCAGATCTGGCCATGGATCGCTGCCACATGGCGCGTCATGGTTTGTCCAGATCCAGCCATTGGATGGCTGACACATGGCGCGTCATCAGTGGCCCAGATCTGGCCATGGATCGCTGCCACATGGTGCACCATCGATGACCCAGATCTGGCCATTGGATGGCTGCCACATGGCGCACCATGGATGGCTGCCACTTGGCACGCTGTGAGTGGCCCAGATCCAGCCATTGAATGTCTGCCACTTGGCGCACCATGGATGGCCTAGATCTTGCTATTGGATGTTTGCCATTGAATGGCTGCCACTTGGCGCACCATGATGGCCTAGATCTTGCTATTGGATGTTTGCCACTTGGCACAATTTGAGTGGCCCAAGATTCAGGCACTGATTGGTTGCCATGGCCCGCCGTGAGTGGCCCAGATCTGACCAGTATCATTTAGAGGTCGACACGTGGAATTAGAAACCTGAGGATTCTGCATGTGTTGAGCGAGCGACAGACAATCCGATTAACAGGAAAATAACAGATATCAAAGACAGTTAACAATCGGATTAGATAGGCTAAAACGGACGGATTTGTTTGTGGACGTTATTGTTTATAAAGTCGTACGAAATATGTCTTTTTAACAATGTGGGATAACACTGTGGAGTCATAACTACGTTTTATTTTATCGGCCGATGGTGGGAGTGACAAGGGATGGTCAGCCCATATATTTACGCAGCCCCTTGGATCAACGTGGCGGCATTGCTGTGGATCAATGAAGACTTCAAACAGCAATGGTTATGCCCACACCGCCAGAGATTTCGATCAATGCTCAAGCTCATCTGCCTGCGCATTTTTATATTCTTCGCAGAGAAAAAAATTAAGTTCTTTTTAGCTCGTTTGTGCTGGCCGATGGCTTCTGTATGATCTCGATGTCAATCTCATTCAACGACAACGAGGTGCATTCAAAATAGGCTTGGCAGGCTATTTACTTATTTCTTTATTCGTTTTTCCTGGAATTTCATGTAAACCAGACTTTATGGAAAAGTTCTTTGGGTGAAAATAGCACTCTTTAATGGAAATATTATTTTTATGGTCTAATAACTTTCCCCGGTATATAGTAGAGGGCAGGGAGGCCCACTTAAGTGAGTCAAATTTGTTCCAATTAAAGAAACATTTCCTTATATATATTTAGTGGAATATATTGGAATTTTATAATGAGTAAAACTTTATAATTATGTTTTATTTTTATTTTTTTTTTAAATTAGAAAAGTTAAAGATTTTAGTTTATCTAAACCCTACTAAGGGCAAAAAAACATTTCCTTATAAGTGGTTTAATTAATATACGAAATAAACCATTTAAAATGATGGAGATTTCATAATGAAAATAATTATATAATTATATTAGGAATTTTACAAAGTTAATTTATTTGTTTTTTTTTTATATATGGAGTAACTCCTATATATAATGAGTGGAGATTACATAAAATATAATTTTATAATTATCTTTTTAATTTTATTTCTTCCTTTCTTGAAATTAGTCAACTCATCTACTCTTGTGATAAGTTTTATTTCATCTAAACTTATTATAAATAAGGAAAAAAAATTTTTTTTATAAGTTTTTATTAATATGTGGAGGTAAAACTATATAAAAATGATGGAGATTTCATAACGAATATAATTTTATAATTATGCTTTTATTTTTATTTCTTCTTTTCTTGAAATTAGTTATCTCATCTAAAACTTGAGATAAGTTTATGATATAAGTGAAATCTTATGATTTCATTATTGAATTTTTTTTTTCAATAAAAGTTTTTTTAATTGTAATTTGATTGAAATACTTATAATGATGGACCTCTCACTTGCCCATGTGTAAAATTTGAGGAATAGAGAGTTTGTTTTTTCCTTAATCATCCTCAAAAATTGAAAACCTAAATCTCAAACCCAAGGGTAAGTTTATTTTCCCTAATTTGTTTGGACTTGGAATCATTCCAAAGAAGCCCTAAAATGGTGTCTAAGACTAAATGACACTCCGATAATATTAAGTACAAGACGCAAGATGGCCAACACATAATCACAGAGAATGTAGTAAGATAAAACAAAGTATCCCTACAACATAAAATTATCTAAATATGGAGGCAAGGTCATAAGTATAAAGGAGGATAGAAATAACATGCTAAAGGACTTCAATATTCTCAAGTAATTACAACAAATAATGAAATATAGATATACTTGAGAATAATATATTATCAGGTGGTTAGAACTCATAAATAGTTCATGTGGAAATAAGTCTTGTGGGTTTTAATAACATGGTCAAAATATGTTCAAAAATATCTATTAATGGTGTTGGTCCACCTAGAGTCATGGTATATACATGGGGTACTTTCAATCTATAGTAAAAAAGAATATGCACACATGGGCACATAGAAATTTGTCTTCCAATAATTAAAACCATGAAATATATGTTTTATTCTCTTCCTCAAGTGGCTATCTGGTAGTGGTCGATTTCCTCTTTTGTGGCATGCTAATTCTGCAACACATGGATCTACAAATGCTCCACACCATCATTTCAAATTTTCTTCAACCTTTGTAGCTTGTGGACCCATAGCATAATAACTTGAAGTAATATCTTGGAACAACCTGTCCACGCATGAGCCTTTACTTCAAAAGTAAATACATAATACACCAATGCTCCCCGATGTTAATCATAATTCAATGAATAATAAGAAATGTAATGGAAAATATTTTGTGCCTAGATCCTGCATATGAGCATTAAAATGAACTAATATAAACTTTCAAGTAAATGAAAAGGGATTAAAAAATAAGGAAAAGAGGATAACAAAAGTTGGTAAAATAATAACTCATCAAGGACCTCTTTTATTAGGTTTTGCCTTTGTTGATAATCTTAATTGGATATATTGTTCTTCCCCTCAGATTCTAGCCTCTTGTTCCTAATACTTAGATTAAATAAAACTAATTTTAAAGAGAGGTTTTATCCTTAACTACATAAGCCCCCTTTGAGATTTGTAGAAGCACAAATTTGTCACAAAAAAGAGACTAGGATTGAGGTTGCCAAAACTGCTCCCTATGTTTTTGTGTAATCTTTAATTATTGAAGGATCTTGTTGTTGACATTTCTATTGTTTGAAGAGGTTGTTCTTGCTTTCTTTATTAATTTCATCGTTGTGTTGATGCATCTTGTTTAACAACTCACACTTTATTCCTGCATATTCGAAAATTTGTTTTGGGCTAATTATGGCATAAGCTTTATTTTATCTTCTATATAAAATCCAATCTATATTGTTCTAAATCTAACAAAACTACATAGCCCAATTGGATCACCACTACTCTTGGTAAATTCTACCACCATCTTATGAAAACTACCCAAAACATTTTATTACAAGGGCTTCCCCCTTTTGTCGAAAAGGAATTGGCCTATAGTTAGAGGAAGAATTCACAAGGTGATGGTTGAAACCCCCCTAAGTTCCCCTAGGGTTGTATTTTGTTAAAGGACATGAATATATTTGATGTGTTGGTCTGAGAGGCGAAAACTCTTTGTTGTTGTCGAGGACAAAATCCAATACAAATTTAGTAGATATGCTAGAGTAAAGTGATAAGACATTCCTTTTGAATATCTATGCTCTCATTTGGTGACTTCATGGAGGAATAAAGCATTGTTCCAAGATTTTGAATTCACAAGTTGTTTGTGGAGGTGAGAGCAATCAATAATGGGTGAGGCATTTTTGAAGACTCACGTAGTGTTTCTACTTATATGGATGATGGTAATGTGTTTCAAAGTTTCATATCAATTTTTCATTTTGAATATTTGGAAGTGAAACAATATGCCATCATTCCAAGAAAATTTGGATCTTGAATTTTTTTGTTTTTATACGTTTGGTTATTCCTACATAATCAAATGATCTCTCTTCCAAAATGGATCGAGCAGATCTCTAATTTTCATGGACACGCTCAACTATACTCTATATGACATCTTCCATCAAACTTTCCAGATCTTAATGTTGCCAATGAGTCTCTCTTGATGAAAATTCTTGTATTTACCTTTGGCAGATAATGTAGATTGTTGTTACGAAAAAAAGGTTTATTTCTTATAGTTTTTTCTAGAAGCTACCCACTGATCCCTTGTTTCTTAAAGTTGTATCATTGAATTTTTCTAGTAACATGAGAGAGATATTGTTGGGGAATTTAGATTAGACTTTGCATGAAACTTTTGTAAGATATTAGGATGAAAATGGGTTGTCTCATTCTTATTTCAAAGGTGTTGCATATACTAGCCCTATCAAACATTAGATAGATCATTCATGTAGCATTGCACATTAATGTTAGTGTGAACTCCATTTTATATTATATTAGGATTTCCCTACATTTATGTTGCAAAGTGACCAATGCTCAAGATTATTTTGTTGGATTTTTGATGTAACATTATTTTGGTTTAGTACCACACACAAGGGAAGATGTGACAGCTACATTGGTTGTTTGATTTCACTTATCATTACATCTTCCTATTATAGAGTGGGGTAGGAATAATAATCTCAATGTTTGTAAGTAGTAGATTACTTTTATGTTATACTCTATTTGGCATTTTGGACTCATGCCTTATCTGTAAAAACTCATGGGAATGATTGGTTAGATAATCATTCCCAAGTCTTTTGGAACATAATGGGATTGAAGACGCTTTGTAGCATGTGAAGTTTTTGACCCATTCCATCACGAACAACAATCAATTTGATTCACCTTGCAAGTACATAATATAGATACTGTGTAGTTCTCTTGCACATTGCAAGAGAGTGCAACCCCTACGTCAAGTTAGTGTTTTCCATGGAAAATGCACAATTCATTTCAAATTTTCATTGCACATTTTTATTGCCAAAATCAGTGGGAGCCTAAGTGATAGTTATAAGTTGCGAGGAGACACCTAGAAGCTATCATACATTATTCTATCTTTCATAAGAATCATTATACTCATCATCCTGGGTAAGAATAGAGGTGTAAAGGGGTGATCTTGGCTTGATGGAGGCATTGTTCAAGATTTGTTTAACATATTTGGAGGAGAGTTTCATTTTGAGGTCATTTAGGGTTAAGGGCACATAGTTTGATGCTTTTGCTACATATTTGAAGATATCCTTGCATGAGGAGATGTCATGTGGCATTGTTGACATGGTCAAACCTTCAAATGAATAATAAATGCATTCTCTAATTTAATTTTTTTGCTTTTGAAGAATGCAAGTGGACTTGATACCTCATCTAAAACCCTTCTAATAATATTTTATGAAGGGTTGAATCATCTCAATGGAGGAAAAGGTGGATAACGATCTTCTCGATCTTTATTAATAATATTTTGATGCAAATTAGTCGGAAGGGAAATCCATAAAAAGAGATCCATTCTCATTGTTAAAAGGCCTAGGCGGAAGATAATAATTTATCTCCCAAGTACATCATTGAATATATTTTAGGAAATTTGGAAGAAGGGCATTAGTTCAAGTTGTGGTTTCCTCATTCTTTATTCATTTCATGGATTATTAGGGTTTTGCAAGAATTGCCATTAGTTTGTTGTTGGAACAATATCTATTTATTGATGTTTTGATAATGATAGTTGGAAATACATGACATGTTTATTTGGATTGTTGGAATCCACAATCTTGAGGGTCAACAATAAACACCTTGAAGGTTGTAGGAAACTTTACTAAAATGAGAGTGGGGATGAATCAATTTAGTACATTCATGGACATCAGATTTATGTTTACTTTTCCTTCAAATATTTATCTGAACTTATTAACTAATAAGCAGAGCATCATATGAACAAAAAATTTAACTTATAACCAATATTTAACATGTAAATCACAACATAAAAATCAACAAATAAAAGAAATCACATGTGGACACCATATATAAATGGAAACCCATAAAGGAATAAAACCACAAATTAGTTGTTGTGATGGAAAATCTTACTCATACTTCCTCTATTACATCAACTTTTGGAGGTTCCAACCTCTTTGCTATTTTGCAAGCTATAACTTGTTGGAAAGCTCCTACTCCCACTTACATAATTTTTTTGCAGGCTAATGTTGGAGAATGTAACTAGTGTCGGTCTTCATAATGAGAGATATTAATTAATAAATTTGTTTTTATTATTTTATCAAGCATGTTCTTCATGCTTTTGAAGTCAAAATAATTCAAATTAATTTATATTTGAGTCATGGCATTTGAGATTTGAAAAGATGGAATTTTTTTTTTTGGTCAATTATAGCTAGTCAAAAGGTTCAAGTCGTCCCTCTCTCAGTCAATTCATCATGTATGGGTAATTAACCCCTCATGATCAACTATTAATAGACACCTACTCGAGCTCTTTTAAGGAGAATAAAATAATATTGAAATAGTTTAATCTATGTAGCAAATTAAAAGTAAGACAAGTCAAGTTTTCAAGAACAAGAAAAAGACAGAAATATGAGGAAGATCGAAGTTTTGTACTTTATGTTTCACACGTGCGAGTTTCCTGTAATCCTTTGACTTTGACAGGGCCGAGAAAATCTGAAGCATCTTGTAGTTTCATCAAAGGCCAAAATCTGAGTTGACTTGAAGTTGGTAACAATGTTGAGACTCTTGTAGCTGAAGTGAAGTTTGAGGAAGGTTGAATATATCTTGAGAAAATAGATTCAAGGAAGTTGACCATATTTGACTTTGACTTGAGAGGAGGGCTGACGTTGAACCTTTAAGGGAGTATTCAGTCTTAGGTTAGATATCTATTTTTCATATGATTCTATAAGAAGTGGATGGTTCAGGTTTTCCCCAGTTGCAAGGTTTTGACCTGGCATGGAGCCTATATCTTGTGTTCTTTGTGTTTTGTGACCTTAATTTTTTTTTATAATTGCTTGATGAAGAAGTAAAAACAAAATAATAAAATGGAAACAAATATCACAACTAATTATTAAGTAAGGAGAATTGACATAAATCTATAAATACCTTGATTTTCCAACATGGTATCAGAGTTAAGGCCGGTAAAAGCAAGAAGCCTGAATATCACCATTATTGGCATAGTTGATACCTCTACAACAATTTCCTTCACCAAATACTATGATAAGGAAGTTTTGTTTAAGTTTATTCTTGAAGATCAAAAGTTTTGTTCTTCTACAATCAAGAAGGATGAAGAAAGGTTGAATTTGAAGGAGGATTACAAGATCAGAATTTTCGTGATACAAGAATTCTGAGAAAGATCAAAATCCTGAAGCGTGAAGGATAGTTAGAAGATATGTAAGGTATGTGATGTCACTAAAGTCATGTTACAATACATGCAAATACAATCATGTGAAGCTCTACTGTCTAAATACAAAGTTCTATGATCCAATTTGTTGACTACAAGGCGAAATACATCTTTCGTAATGACAAGAAGGCATGACTATATGATCCAAGTTCCCCTTCATCTGAGTTAAGACTCTAAGATATGACATAAAGCCATATCCTCTTAGATAATGATATATTTGAAAGAGTGACAGCAATCCGAAGTCATACAAACTATGAATTTGTTTTATGATTCAAAGAGGGCATAACATGACAGTAGTACAAGTTACACCATTGATGTGTGACACCTCCTCCAAGATATGACGAAGATACAAATTTCTGGAGAAATTATTCGATTTAATCCAAAAGAAGTGACTTATATCTGAGCCTATGGCAAGACACTACACCTTATCTATACTACACCCATACAATGATATGAGTTAATATAAGATATGAAGGCCTTTTAATGCAAGGTTTGAAGATCCAAGCTTTCTCCAAAAGCGAATTAATTCCCGAGGAGACTGAGAAGATGTAAAAAAAAAAAAGTCGAGATGTAGTCTATGCATAGGTTGAACTTGTAGGATTAGATGGGATGCTAAAAAAGGCTATGATCTTATCCATTCAAAGAGCAATGAAACATAAGGAAGACATCTCTTAATTATGCCACAGACATTTGAATCCTAGAAAATAAGAAAAGGAGACCTTGTTTTGGTGAATTTTTTTGTGATTGCTTGGGCAGATTAAAATAAAGGAGTAGGTTGAGTATTTAAAGGAATTTGTGGGCAAATTTGTGTGAATTTTTGGGTGGTATATCTCTTTGAAATCATACCACACTCTTTGTGATTTCTAGAGGGAGGGTTTAGCGTTGAACTTCATACTTGAAGAGGAAAGAAAGGCCTTATAGAGGGCTAAAAGCATCCGTAGAAGCCATGGCATGAAAAGATATTGTAGGAAGAGGAGGAATGCAACTTGAGGATGGTTTTTGGGAAAAGGAAGATAGGGTTTAAGTAGACTAATAAAATCCCTAACCAAGCCAAGAACCTACAATAGATGCACAAACCTAGAAAAGTATTAAAAGGTATGTAGCATGGTGTTTTCAAGTTGATTTTGTTGCTAATGGATGAGTTCCAAGTTAGGACAGTTTGTTTGGGCATCTAAAAGACTATTTGAGGGAAGAAATTTTTTTCCTTGAAGCCCTAGAACATTTGTCCAAATTCTGGAGGGATAGTTTTGAGAAAAAGAAGGATTCTCACAGTCAAGAGGGAATAAGACTTATGTGTAATTGCAAATTGAAAGAAGGATTTGTTAACAAAGGATCAGGACCCTATCCCTCAGAGTAGGAACATTCAGCACCTGCCCCTGTTTATCCAGTTCACCATTACACTCTGTAAATCCTAATCACAGGTGAGGTACTCATGTACAACATCAATCGAAAAGAAAACAGAGTCTCAGCAAAAGTAAATTACCATCAGAAACGGTGCCCGTAAATGAGGTATAAACAAAATTCACACACACAACACACAACAGAAAGAAGATGGGTGAATCTTGTGATGAAGGTGGGCCCTGTCCTTCTCACAAGATTCCCCAGAACACAAAAACTAAGTGAGAATACTCAGAACAGAATTCTATTCATTTGTCAATATACCATATTACAAGAAAGATTCAGTCTTGTCCTTTCGCTACAATCCCTGTGTTACAGCTTGTTCATCCTCTCTCCACCCCCTCTCTAATGTAGATGTCTCCTCTTTATAGAGGAGACATCTATTACAAAAGATTTTCAGTATAAATTCTAGTTCATCCCTTTGTACAAAAATAGGGAAATCAATTCTCGTTAATAGAATGTTGTTACAGTAACATGGATTATGAACATTACAACCAATGTAACAGTTTATTCGGATTGATTGGATTCCTTTGTTGTCGCAATTCTGGTGCGCAAATCTCAACTATCTCCTTGAGATTCATATGCTGTCCTTACTGTTTTAGCTTCGCGGTTCGTGTTGTTTCCATTGTTTCAGCTTCGAGGTTTGTGTTGTTTCTGCTGTTTCAGCAAGTGCAAAATATAGTCCTGCCAGCTTTACGCAGTTTCAACAATTGTTCAGCAACTTAGTCAACTTCAAGGATCAATTATAAAGATAGCATGATTATGTGTTGAATAATTAAACATATAGTAATGAGAAGAGTTATTGTATACCTTTAGAATGATTGGGTCAACATACTAACAAAGGCTTTCAACTATGAGTTGAAAAGGGTAATATTATGGCAAAATATAGGGTCAAAAATAGACAATATGGGATCCTAACATCTACCCCAACTGAAAAGGTTGCATGTCTGCATGCAACGTCTAGTCTGAATCTGAGTCAGAATACTGGGATGAACAGTGCAAATTGCTTATGCAGTAAGTATAGAAGGTGTTGTCAACCATGTCTCTAAACCCATAGACACTCGGAAGTTTCTGCCATGCTACCAGCTCTTCCTTTTTGGTTAATTTGTATTGAGCCTTATATTGTTGTCCAGGTAGCCATAAGAGAGGGAAATGAAAGTGATAACCAATCCATCGCTCAACACACTGTGTAATGCATCTAACATAATTAGGTATGCGTGAGATTTCCACCTGAAGATTGAGAGGATTATAAGGATGATATTCCTGTCTCTCTTTAGGACAGTGTTCCCAGAATAGATTATTGGCTTTTATAGCCAGATCTCCTTTAGTTTTCACATAAAACTGGTAGGTTTCCAAGACTGCTACCTGTAGTTTCCTGATATGGTCAGTCATTCCTGGCTCTCGTAGAATTTGTCGATGTTCTGCAATGAAGACAGTTGCATGTTGTGGCTCAGCATGGATCCAGAGGAGACAATTCTCCTCATTATGTGTTGTTGACATAAAAGCATTCTGCCAAGTAAGTTGATTGGCCAAGAAGGAAATGAAGGCTCTTATTTGGATATCGCCAACCAGAGGAAGTAAATTAAGCTTTCTATCTTCAGGCATAGCCTCATTGTGAAGATAGAGTTCACACAGCAAGTTTTGGTCGCTATTTGGTGCTTCTGCGAAGGTCTCAATAAATTGTTGTGGTGTAGATACCTGGTGGGGTCTTCCATACTTGATTGCTTTTATTTGGAGGAACGTTAAGCGTTCTCTCAAAAATACAGAATAATTAAAAGAGGGTTTCCTTGTAACAAGTAACCACTGTACCAAGTCAAAGATAAGGGACAGTCTGGTTTTTAATTTCTTATTCTCCTTATATTGTGCACGAGATTGTTCAAGCACTTCCCAATTTCTGTATGCATGGTTGAGCCATAATGACTTCTGTTGCTGAAATGCCTTTCCTTGTGAGAGCTCATACTCTGTCTTCCATGTGTTACTTAGTTTCTGAAAACTGGAAGTCTGTGTGTAAGAACTGCTGACACAGGGATGTTCAGTTTGTGCATGAGCATTGCTGACACAGGGAGGTTCATTCTGTGTCTTCTTAGTTGTAAAAGATTTCGCTACTGGTTTTTGTTTTGTAACAACTTGGGTAGGTTGGGGTGTTTCTGTTCCTTTCTCTAAAATTCTTAAAGAGCCTGCTGGTTCTTGTGTAACAGCAGGGTATTCCTTTTTGACTATAATAGGAGGAGGTACTGGATTGGCTCCAGACAACAGAACTTCAACTATCTTATAACCTACTCAAGTATAGAGATCACAACATTCACTGCACATGTATTCTTTGTATTGATCCTTTTCTGCACTCTTTTCGGCTGCAAATGCTACCTGAGCTAACATGTAGAGATTAAGTTCCTTTTCATAGTCTTCCCTGGCCATTGCTAATTCTTGCTGATAAGCCTTGATTTCAGATTTCAAAAACTCGTTTTCTTCCTGCAAGGAGGCTAAAGTAACCAGGGCTTTTGTAGTTGCAGGTTCCACTGGAGGAACGAATTGTTTTTCAGTATTAACTTCATCATTTGTGTCCACAACAGGTGGTTCTTGTGTATCGCCTGTTGGGTCAGTGGCTGGTTCTTGTGTATCAGCCACATCTAGGTTGCTTTCCTTTTGTTTCCCAACAGGTGGTTCTTGTGTATCACCTGTTGGGTCAGTGGCTGGTTCTTGTGTATCAGCCACATACCCTATATCGTCTTGGATGTCTACTTTAGATGTATCGGTAGCTGGTTCTTGTGGAGCAGCTACCTCTTCTGAGAAAAATGATGTCACAAAATGGTGAACGCTCTGAATTTTGGCACGGGATGGTGAGGAAAGTGAAGGTTCAAGGCTGGGCGGAATACAGGATTTTAGAGTGATGGGTGGGGAATTTGGGATAATGTCCTAAATTACTATAAACGACCTTGTTCGTCGTTGTGGTAAGGAGGCAGAAAACACAGTAGCTTTTCTTTTTCGAGCACTTTTCCTTAAGATAGGGAGATTATGGGAAACTGAGGCCCTGGGTTTTCTTTTTAGTGGGGTTGCAGCTTCCTGCTGCTTCTTCCTCTTAAGCGTACTGATGGGGGTGTTGTCGTCCGAGTCATCGGTGGGGATATGGACCATGGGAGTGGAGGGTTCAGCTTCATTAAGGGTTGGGGTCTGCTGCGAACCTTCAGTGCTTAATTGTGGAGTTTCGGCTGCTGGTTGCTGATTTTCAGCAGCTTGCTGAGAGTTTTCCTCGGATTGCTGGGAATTAGCTTGGGCTTGCTGAGGATTTTCCTCAACTTGCTGAGGAGGATTATTGATGGGAGGGGGATTGTGTAGGGCAAAACCTCTATTTATTAAGAGCTGGGCCAAACGATGGTGTGTAAGGGAAAGGATTTGGTGCCTTGCTTTCACAGTATAATGTGCCATATTTTTTAGACATCCAAGCAGATAATAGGGCATACTTATTAAACGACCATGCCTAAAATGATTTAAAATCACAAAGTCGTGTTGGTAGACTACCTGATAGCGACCCTTGCAGGTAAAATAGTGCTTAACAAATTTTGCAACCTTCGGCCATGGTGGCGGTAGTGATCGAAGTGCAACGCCCCTTCCTTTGGGTTCAACATGCTCCCCTGGTAACAGAAAATCTTGCTGTGCATGGAGAATGAGGTTTTTTCTGTTGAGCCAGCGAGTACCATTGGTTGGTAGTCCCGAAACTTGTGCTATATCCTCTTCTGTTGCTGGAATTCGCACTCCTTGGACAGTGGAGTATCCTTCCCTCAGATTACATGCAAATTCCAGAACCTACTGTGAGTCGAAATCCGGAAGTATTCTGAAGTAATCCACCCATCCGGACTGTAAAAAGATTTGATACGCCTCCTGGTAGAGTTCGAGTAATGTCGTTGAGCCAGGTTCATGTCTAACAGCATTTCCTCCCATAGTTACTGGTTCAGACAAGATACAAAGTGCAGAGCCTAGTTTACCGAGGTCGAAAACAGAGTAGAATGTTACAGCTAATGTCATACGGTACAGACGGGGTGACTAGATACTACCGGGAGAAAATAGAAATGGCGGTGATTGGCGTGTCTTTTAATGATTACGATATTTCGTTAACCCCCCCAACTGCGGCTTAAATGATATGGTTGGTAGTACGACGATTTCGGCAGTCATATCATATCTTCTCATTAACTACGATTTAATATTCACACGTAAACACGCATACCTTTATATTTACCTTTGGTTGTTGTGCCAAAAAGTATTATCTCGTCATCAATAGGTCGACGATATATAAAAAGGGTCTATAAAGTATGAGGGTTTTTTACACACAAGGATTTTATCATTCACAGCAAATAATAGTGAAGGACAATAATTATCAGGATGAATGGCGGATTCACTTAATGAAGAGTAATAGTTCATTCTCGGGAACAGAAATGGGAGAATTATTGATTTTTGGGAAAAATGGACAAGATTGGCGTTTTAAGCACTGGAAATTGGTGTTTCAACAACGGGAAATGGTGTTTCAGCAATGGGAAATGGTGTTTCAGCAATGGAAAATGGTGGAAAAAATGTAAGAGGAATGAATTGTGTTCTGAAGTGAGATGGCAATGCTTCTCCAAGCCGCATCTTAGTTCTCCCTAGCTTGGAACTTTTCTTCTCATCCACCTTCTGAAGCTAAGATCTGCAAAATAATTAATTGTAACATGGCAACCCTTGACAAGGATTATTAGTTAAGGAATCTAATATAAAAATAAATACATAAACAGGAAATCAAGTGCATTGAGGGATAGCAGGTTCCCCCAAAAAGGCATAGTGTATGTTTGTCATGCAAGTAGCTTTGAAATCTTCTTTAGAAATAGGTTGCTGATACAAACAAAGTCGATACCCATTCACTAATAATGGTGTTCTGGAATCATCAATCGTTAAGAGTCTGACTGTTCCATTTGGAAAAACAGTATCTACCTCATAGGGTCCTAGCCACCTTGTTCTTAATTTACCTTGAAAATTTTCAAAACGGGAGTCATACAGTAAAGCTCAATTACCTTTTTGGAACTACTTATGCTTAATGGTTTATCATGCCACCTGGTTCTTTGTTGTTGTATCGTGGTTGTTTGATGGATGGCATCCAACCTCTTTTCATCCAATTCCTGAAGTTGTTGCAACCTAGTTGTCTGTGCATCAGTCAAGTCAAGGTTAGCAGCTAAAGCAGTCCTTAAGGTTTTGATTTCAAATTCCACAGGAAAAACAACACTTTTACCATAGACTAATTCATAAGGTGAAAAACCCGTAGTATTCCTCCAAGTAGTTTTGTACACCCATAGTGCTTCAGGAAACCTTTGAAACCAGTCCTTTCTATTCTCCTTCACTGTTTTTGTTAAAATGGCTTCTATGACTTTATTTGTACTTTCCACCTGCCCATTGGCTTGGGGGTGATAAGGTGTATTCATTTTATGCTTAATGTGATATTTATGTAGTGTATCTTTGAAGCCATGAGAATTAAAAGGAGGTCCTCCATCTGCGACTAGTTCTCTAGGCAATCCAAACCTAACAAAGATTTCTTCAAATAAAAAGGTTAAAACTGATTCTTCATTAGCTTTGAGGAGTGCCTTAGCTTCTACCCATTTTGTCATATAATATGTGCAGACTAGTATATAAATTATTTGATTGGATGGAGGATTAATGGGACCTATAAAGTCTAGCGCCCATCTTTCAAAAGGTTCAAGTATTACCTGGGGATTAAGTGGCATTTCATCCCTGTGATTAGGCTGCCCCATTCTCTGACAGCTATCGCAAGCCTTGACATATTTCTTTGCATCCTTGAAAAGTGAGGGCCAGTAATAACCCATTCTAAAAACTTTGTGTGTTGTTCTTTTATCAGCAAAATGCCCTCCGCAAGGGCCATCATGACAAGCCTTCAATATATCATAAACTTCATCTTCTCTGATGCATCTCCGAATTTCATGATCGAGTCCTGTGTGAAAAAGACATCCGCTTATCCAGTTGTACCTAGCACTTTGTTGAATGATCTTTCTCTTTTCTCTGTGCGATAGGTGTGATGGTAGCTTCCCTGCAACTAAGTAATTAGCAATGTCTGCATACCAAGGTGAGTGAGCAGATACTGCAAATAAATATTCATCGGGAAAGGAATCATCAACTAGAGTATTTTCATCAGTTTTTAGCCGAGAAAGGAAATCAGCAACTACATTTTCTTTACCTGGTCGGTCTACAATTGTGATATCAAATTCTTGTAATAGTAATAACCATCTGGTAACTCGAGCATTTGTAACCGATTTGTTCATTAAATATTTAATGGTCGAGTGATCAGTATGAACAAAAGTAGTGTAACCGATAATGTAATGTCGAAACTTATTAATAGCATAAATGACTGCTAAAAATTCTTTCTCGATGACTGTATAATTAAGTTCAGCAGAGGTCATATTTTTACTAATAAAATAGATAGCATAGGGAAGGTTGTTTTCTTCTTGACCCAAGACAGCTCCAATTGCAGTGTCTGAAGCATCAGAGGATATATGAAAGGGGAGTGCCCAGTCAGGTCCTCTTAAAATGGGAGCTGTAGACAATTGATGTTTAAGTTCATTAAATGCTTTCTAACAGTCATCAGTCCATTTAAATTCAACATTTTTCATAAGCAACACAAACAAAGGAGAAGCTATTTTAGAAAAATCTTTGATAAATCTTCTATAATACCCAACATGTCCTAAAAAGCTTCTTACATCAGTTTGTGTTTGAGGGATAGGAAGAGTCTGAATTACCTATATTTTAGTTGGATCAACTTGAATTCCTAGAATGAGATAAAGTGTCCCAATACAATACCTTGATTCATCATCATATGGCATTTTCAGTACTTCAGGCAAGATGTGCTTCTCTACATCGCTTAAGTACTTTCTCAAGGTTTTGTAATGCATCTTCAAAAGTCACACCGTAAGGAGTAAAGTCATCCATAAATATTTCTAATGAATCATTAAGCATATCAGAAAAAAAAAATCCCTATTACTGCTCTTTGAAATGTTGCTGGTGCATTACATAATCCAAATGGAAGAACTTTATAAGCAAAAGTCCCCCATGGACTAGTAAAGGTGGTCTTGTCTTGATCTTGGGGTGCAATCTTGATCTGATTATATCCACTAAATCCATCCAAAAAGGAAAAGAATCTCTTGCCTGCCAAATTGTCTAGTACCTGAAAAATAAATGGTAAAGGGAAATGATCTTTAGTGGCCTTATTTAGAGCTCTATAATCTACACACACTCTCCATTTCCCATTTTTCTTAGGTACAATTACTAATGGGGAAACCCATTCATTATCAGATATAGGATATATAAATCCTGCATTCAGCAATTTTTGAAGTTCTTCCTTCACAATTTCCCTTAAATCGGGATTCATTCGTCGTTGGGGTTGACAGACTGGACGAGATCCCTCTTTAATATAGATACGGTGAGTACATAATTCAGGAGAGATTCCCTTCATATTTGTGTAATCCCATGCGAATGCTTCTTTATTCTCATGGAGTAGCTTCATTAACTGTTGTGTTTCAGCATCTGTTAGATCAGGGTTTATATTTAATGTTTTGCCAGGCTCGATTTCTATTGTTATACTTTTGGAGGATGTGCCAACTGATGTCTGAGGTGAATTTTCAGTTTTAAGGTTTTGCTGACATTCAGGATTCAAGATTGTAGTCAAGTGATCATATATTTCAGAATTAACCGAAGAAGGTTCAGAAAAATTGTTAATTAATTCATCCTCGGTTGAATCTTTAAGAGTTAAAGCTTGTCCGATAGTCAAAATTGGTTGGGTCTCATCATCCTCATAATCTAACCATACAGAGTTATCATTATTAATCATAGGTGTAGCATGAGGGTAAAGAGTAAGCTGCTTGGTTTCACATCCATTCGAAATTGTCATTGAGCCTGATCTACAGCTGATAAAGGCATATGTTGTAGCCAGCCAAGGTCTCCCTAAAATCAATGGATGACCCCTCAACTTTGTTTTAGTCTGTAATACAACAAAATCAGCTGGGTTGTTCAAAGATTCAACTGAAATTATCAGGTCTTCAATGACTCCTTCAGGTTTGATTGTGGAGCGGTTAGCTAGCTCTAAAATGGTTGGGGTTTCCCTAATTATATTCTTTAACTGCAATAATCGTGCGGTTTCAAGTGTCATAATGTTTATTGCGGCACCTAGATCTACTAGAACTCTAGAAACAAAAGTTTTTCCAACCTGCACTGTGATCGTAGGATGACCAGGGTCACCATATTTCACAGGGGGGGTTTTACCTATCATTAGAGCAGCTAGATCACCCATCACATAGACTGTGAGGGGATCTTTAGCTTTTCTTCCGGGTTTCTTAATACAAATATCTCTAACAGTTCTAGCATAAATTGGTACATCTCTTAGTGCTTGTAAGAGTGGAATCTTAACATATGAATTCTGCAATTCTCATAAAAGGTTAAAAGCAGGTGGCTCAAGTGTTTTGGTAAGAGCCAGACGCTCAGGAAATGGTGGCTCTGCTGTTTTAGCAGTCTTATTAGAGGATGATTCAATTGCTTCAGCATTGTTATTAGATGACTTTTCTTTTCCAGTTTCTTCTTTATCAGAGTCAGAAGAAGTAATGTCATCAATAATGGGTTCAACTATCCTCCCAGAGCGTAAATGAATATCATTGCATTGCATAGGGAAAACATGTTGGTTTTGAATATCAATTACCTACAGAGCTTTATTGTTATTTGGGTTGGGATTAGGTTGCACACGCAGCTGGGGTCTAATTGTTTGATTATTGGGTGGAGCATTTGATGGTAAGGAGAGAGATTGCTGATACTGGGGAAATTGGTTTGGAAATGGAATCTGTTGAGCTGTCCAATTTGGGTTCCATTGATTAAAATAGGATTGTTGTAGAGCCCAGGGATTCCATATTGTAGGATCAACAAAAGGGGGATTTGGTTGCTGCATGGGTGGGAAATTCATTTGATTAAAGGGTAGGTATTGATTCAAGGGCGGGTAATTTGTTTGAAAAGGAGGATGATTATTCCAATGATTAAATGACATGTTAGAATTCATACCTTGTCCTCGTGGTTACCATTGTCTCCTTTGTGTCCATAAGTATACTGCTTCAACTTCTTCTTCAGTTGGCTGCAGTGCTGCTTTTATTCCTAGCAAAGAAGGGCATTGTTGAGTCTCATGGTCCTTCTCACATATGGTGCAAATTGGTACCTTATCCAGTGGACATTCCCTTATCGGGTGCTTTTCCCTGCATTTAGACCAGAAGATAGCTAAAGCAGCTTTTGCTTCTGCCTGCTTCTTTTTAACCTGCAAGGTATCAATTTGTGAAGCAAAAGAGCTTAATGTTTCAGTTTTAAATTCTTCAAGTAAGTTACCTATTTCAGCTCGTGTTGCTCCTCCACTTGTTGATTTCTGGACTCTTGAGTATGTATTATCTTTTCTTTTTGATCTGCTTGCTGCTCCTCTTGAACATTTCTTACAGAGGTTGACAATCTCATCGTATGATTCCTTAGATATATCTCCTTTTCCAAGCATATTCAACATATCTAAACAAACATCTCGTACTCCTTTTAACAGTATTGACTTAAGAATGTCCTTACTCATATTCGGATGATCAGATCGCTGCAAATTATATTGTAGTCTCTCCACAAAGTCTTCCAGATTTTCATCCTCCTTATGAACCATCTTAAATAATTCCTCCTTCCTTTCTCTTGTTCGGCAATAGTCTTGGTATTTAGCCAAGAACTTTTCTTTCATTTGATCCCAAGTTGTGATCACATGTCTTCCCAGGCTCATGAACCATCTTAATGCATTTCCTTTTAATGTTGCTGGAAATAACTTCAACTTTTGAGGATTAGTCACATAATCATAACTCCTACACAATATATCAAATTCAAACAAAATTCATCAGGGTCTTCAGATGATAAACCATGGAAATTAGGTAGAGCTGATAATGGAATTTTCTTCATAGGAGTTTTCCCTCTAGGAAGATCTTCAATAGGGAATTATAAGGTGGAGAGGGAATTTTCCCCTCTTCCTTCTCTTCTTCCCCCACCAAAGGGTCCTTCATTATTTCCTTCCATTGGTTTTTCCCCTGTCTCACTTGCTCGGTCTTCAGCGCTTTCTGTAGGGCTTTCAATATCCTGAACCGGTTCCTCAATTTCAATATCTTCTATTGGTTCCTCAATGTCTTCCACCAACTCCTCGACTTGTTCTATTGTCTCTTCGGCCCTTTCTGGTCCCAATACTTCCTCTGTTTCATAATCCGTTTGGAGAGAGTGTTGCGTTTGTGGCCTTCGAAAACTTACCTTCTGTGATGTTTCCGCTTTTGAAATAATGTCGTCAATGAAAGTTTTTCTTCCTCCTATACCTTTGCCCCTGCCGCCTATAGGGTTAGCTTTTATGCGTCCTTTCATGCATCCTATACATCTAAAGGAAAGTCATTAATACTTTTAAAATTTTCGGTCGCCTTCCCCGGCAACGGCACCAAAATGTTGGTCATTTTGATTGCTTATCAATTTAAGCAGTCGAGTGCCACATAAATTGTCAACCCGGGAAAGTGATTATTTCAAAGGTGACTACGTACTGTATGTACTTAATTTTAAGAGCATTAAAAAGCTGTAGTATAAACGATTCACACTTTGTTAAACCTCTACTCTGTGTTATAGCAGTTATAATCTATTGCAGGATTTAAATAAGAACAGATAATTGATTAAAGAAAATAAATCTTGCAAGAAGGAAACAATGGCTTGTCCTGTAACAAAGGATCAGGACCATATCCCTCAGAGTAGGAACATTTAGCACCTGCCCCTGTTTATCCAGTTCACCATTACACTCTGTAAATCCTAATCATCGGTGAGGTACTCATGTACAGCATCAATCGAAAAGAAAAACAGAGTCTCAGCAAAAGTAAATTACCATTAGAAACGGTGCTCGTAAATGAGGTATAAGCATAATTCACACACACAACACACAACAGAAAGAAGATGGGTGAATCTTGTGATGAAGGTGGGCCCTGTCCTTCTCACAAGATTCCCCAGAACACAAAAAC
The DNA here is from genome assembly GCA_000404065.3 of Pinus taeda. Classification (NCBI taxonomy): domain Eukaryota; kingdom Viridiplantae; phylum Streptophyta; class Pinopsida; order Pinales; family Pinaceae; genus Pinus; species Pinus taeda. The sequence goes on along the minus strand of APFE031323427.1, from coordinate 92,262 downwards.
TAATTGAGAATACTCAGAACAGAATTTTATTCATCTGTCAATATACCATATTACAAGAAAGATTCATTCTTGTCCTTTCGCTACAATCCCTGTGTTACATCTTGTTCATCCTCTCTCCACCCCCTCTCTAATGTAGATGTCTCCTCTTTATAGAGGAGACATCTATTACAAAAGATTTTCAGTATAAATTCTAGTTCATCCCTTTGTACAAAAATAGGGAAATCAATTCTCGTTAATAGAATGTTGTTACAGTAACATGGATTATGAACATTACAACCAATGTAACAGTTTATTCAGATCGATCGGATTCCTTTGTTGTCGCAATTCTGGTGCGCAAATCTCAACTATCTCCTTGAGATTCATATGATGTCCTTACTGTTTCAGCTTCGCGGTTCGTGCTGTTTCCACTGTTTCAGCTTCGAGGTTCATGCTATTTCCGCTGTTTTAGCAACTGAAAAATATAGTCCTGCCAGCTTTAGGCAGTTTCAACAATTGTTCAGCAATTTAGTCAACTTCAAGGATCAATTATAAATATAGCATGATTATGTGTTGAATAATTAAACATATAGTAATGAGAAGAGTTATTGTATACCTTTAGAATGATTGGGTCAACATACTAATAAAGGCTTTCAACTATAAGTTGAAAAGGGTAATATTATGGCAAAATATAGGGTCAAAAATAGACAATATGGGATCCTAACAGTGGTGATGATGTCAGTAGGATGAACAAGTAGTACGAAGCCAATTAGGAGGTGACACGTGGATGAGTTGTACAAAGGTAAATGGTGTACTCTTATTGGTTGAGGTGATTTGGATGTGCCATTCACATAGTGACATGTGGCCCAATCATAGGGTGGCACTTTGCAATTCGGATAAGGCCAAAATTTGGTTAGGTTCGACCAACCAAGACTCTACAGGATTTGAACCTTCAACTTCCTACCAATTAACAAACTACCCTAGCAACGTGCCATAGTGTTTCTTGTTATACATTGGTGACAAGTTTATATTTAAAGTCACATGGTATCGCGTTGGGGGGAGGGTCAAGCTGGCAAGTGCATCCGACCGGCCGAGCCCCAAGTGTTATGGCATTCAACCTGATCAAAGGCAAGAGTTGGGAGGGGTGGGGCATGTGGCACCATTCCCACACCCCAACCCATGGTTCTATTATCAAATGTGATTGCCGACAGAGTTTGTGGAAGGGTGGGTCATGTGGCACCCTGCCCATGCCCCAAACCACAATCATTTGTGTTTCCATATGACCGACTGGAGAGTGGACGAAAAGGGGCTTGACCCGATTTTAAATATATATTATATATATTATATATAATATTATATAGTATATATATATATATTATATATATTATATATATATATATATATATTTATAATATATATAATATAATAAAAATGGTTTCAACAAAAAGCCCAAACTGGTGGGATTCGTGGGTCGAACCTGTGACCTTTGAAAATAAAATTTAGCGCCATACCAATCCACCCAAGAGTCTTTTTGTTGCCAAATTTGCAGTCTATGACAATTTGTAGAGCCTTTTACAGGAAAAATGGACAAAGAGACATAACTTGGTAATTTTTCCAGCCTTTCTGATCCCAAGAAGAGCCTACATAGGGGTTTTTGGAATTCTGGACATAATGGTAGTATTATTTTTGCAATTTGAGAATTTATTGTTGGTGTATATTAACATTTGAGCATATAATATAAAGGGTCACCATTGGAATCTGGACCCAGAGACGTAGCCCAGGAGGGGTGAACTCCATCATCAATTTGATGTGTTGTGATGCTTCTTATTGTCCATTTTTAATTGTTAAAATATGTAAAATTTAACTTAGTTTGTGCGCTTTTGCAATCACGATCCATTGCCCAAAAGACATAAAATAGCTTGTAAAAACTTTATATGAAACCTTCACTTTTAATTTCATATCATTAAAGTACCTTACCAGCTAAGGAATCTGCATAAGAAAAAACAGATCAATAATATGATTGGAATAATAGTGATGAGAAAGGATTTTAGTATGATAGGGCCATAGCATAACTCTTTAATTCACAAAAGGAAATCACATTCAAGGTAAGAGGTTTAGTATAATGGAAACAAGTTGTTTCTTTGATTAATACATGGGCAACTCATAATTTCACTGATGAAAGACTTGTTACTAAGAGGGGTTTGTAAAAATAAGAACATAGTGTGTTTAAGGTGATGGTATCTATTGGGTATACACTACAACAGAATAGGAAAATAATGCCTAAAATAACATTGGAAATTAGTGTATTTTAGCTCATGAATTAGACACATTTTCTAGCATAAAAATGGGTGCAATCAAGAATGTTTATCATAGCACCAGATTTAGTGCTGAAAATTGCACTAGAAATAACACCTGGAATATTGCCAGAAAAATAGCGCCAAAAATAGTGCCAAGAATTTCACAGGAAATAGCGCCAGAAATTGTGCCAAAAATTACGCCAAAACTTTTTTAGGCATAACGCCTAAAATAGCGTATGGAATAGCGCCGAGAATAGAGCCAGGAATAGTGCCAATTTTAGCACCAGGATTTTTTATGGTGGCAAACTAGCTGCCGCAGGCTCTTACATTGCAGCGCTGGCAGAGAAAAATTCTCAAGCAGAGCTATTGAGATTGCTGGCAGAGTACACAAGAGACAGCGCATCTAGAAATTTCGCCTTCCTTTAAGAATAAACTAGTAAACCAGGGTTCAAGTTCAGAGAGATATTCGCATCGCTATTGGAGAATGATCCACGGGACTGAAGAGCTGCTGGGCAGAGGACGTGGTATCGCACAAGGGCCAGAGGCCTTCCCTGGCTATACCGTGGTCTTGCTAACCATAAGATTAGTTTCCGCTCATACTTAGGATAGATTGCTGTTGAAGAGGAAATGCTCCGACGCCCTAATGCATCTCTCAGGAAAACACATCTTGAATGCCGCCTTTCAGAGATGAGATCGATGATTTTGACGAGAACTGACTGCAGGTTTGAGGACAGAGTGAGGTTCGAACTGGAGCTGAAGAAATGAGAAATATTTGTGGGCGTTTTAAAGAGAGGCATCGATAGGAGTAAGCGATCATTCATAGGAGGATTGGCTGAATAAGGAATCAGGCCAGCGATCATAATTTTAATTGGGTTGACTATACAATGAGAACAAATCCCGGAGAACAGGGGAGAGGGTAGAACATAAACCTTGAGGTCGAATAGAAACAGAAGTCCAGACAGAAGTAAAATCAAGGAATGGGGCAGAGGGATTCCATCGAGTTGACCAACAGAGTTCTCTGTTTTCATAGGGAACCCAGATTGGCCTCCATATCCGCTTGAGAATTGAGATTTCTTAAAATATGAAAGAAGGAGATTTTCCTGAACTTGGGCAATAAGAGCCGTATGTTTTTTATAATTGGAGCTAATTGAACCTGGTGGAGGGTCTTCTGAGTAGCCAGCGCCTGGATTATAAGCCGAGAGTCTCCAAATACTGAGAGAGAAGGGATATTTCTGCTAATCGCCAGATTCAGCCCTTGCCACAATGCGAGAGCCTCCGCTCTGTTATTGGTTTCGATGCCCAATCCCCAGTGGAATCTCATTTCTGTTGAACCGCCAGGACTCAAAAGAACCCCACCACTGCCAGCAGCCCCGGGGTTTCCTTTAGAGGCACCGTCCAAGAATAAACAGTGATCGTCCAATGCAGATCTCCACTTGATGAACTCCAGTTCCTCCAGCCTGATCTCCCAATTGGCATGGGCAATTGCCGAAGGGATGGACCTTTCCTTCAGATTTGGAACCAGAGCATTAAGCCATTGCTCCTCCTCTTTGGTCAAACTAATTTCATTCCTGTAGGAGGAGTTGGATTCCAGAACCTCGCCCAGCAAAGCTTTGATTTTTGTAATAACTCTTGTAGAAGTGCAGCTTCCATTGTTTCTTCTTTTTTTTCTTCCCAACGCTAGGAATAGTGCCCAAATTTGCATCCAATTTGGCTTCCAATTTTGCTTCCTGTTTTGCTTCTAGTTTTTCTTCCCTTTTTGTTTCACGTTTTGATTCTAGTGTGACTTCCAATTTGGCTTCCATTGTCACTTCTTTTTGCTTCCAAAGTAATTATTGTTTTGTTTACAATTAAATTAATATGTTTTATTTCAATTTAATTAGGTAAATATATCATGTTTCTTAATAAGTTATATGATTATATAGTAAGTCATATGAATGCATTTGAAATATTTTATAGGATAACATTTATAAAGAATTTTCAGGGAAACAAACATCCATACAAATTAACAACATCATTATATTAATTAAATCTCCATCAAAATAGAATCTAGAACATCTAGTATATATAAAATAACAAGATAATTATTGTAACATGATCTATAATTTAAGTGAATTTGACAACATCCATCATGAGTAGTAAATCAAAACCGTCATATGTAATAAATATGCATCCAAATTATCAACCAATTTCAATACATAAAAATTGACGAGTCAATACTAATAAGATCATCATCATATATAACTAAAACAAGTGAAATTCACATATACTAGTAGATCAATAACATGTGAAAATGATATATGTCCAACAGTCGACATAAGTCAAAATGATACATCATGTACAAATGATATAAATAAAAATGTAAATTGTATAAGACAAAATGATACAAGTCAATGTGATACGTCATGTCCAAATGATATAAGTCAAAATGATACATGTCAAAAAGATACAACTCAATAATATGGTACTAGAGGTTGTGAAAATGATACATATGATAGTAATCATGAAAATCAACATCATAATAATATATCAAAAAATATCCATGATGCAGATTATATGATCATGAATGTCACTGGATGCTACCAACAACTGCCTCATCATCATCATCATCATTGTGATCATCATCATCATCATTTGTATCAGAATCAACCTCGTTGTCATTTATATATGTGTCATCATGAGCATCATCTGCCATCTTAGCATCAGACCCAACATGATCTGGGTCTATGCGATGAGGATCATTCAGATCTTCTGGAAGATCCTTTTTCTACAAAAAAACATTTAGAATGAAAAGTTATTGTTTATTTCATGCAATAATTAATTTCTTTGTTATAATCTAATATTACAACATATGAAATTAAATGATAATAATAATACATCATATCAATAAAATTTCAAATAAGTTACAACTAAGGTATCATTCCATTGATGTAAAACATTCAATAATTCTAATAAACGTTAGTAAAGATCATAAAAAAATAGTTATACAATTTAAATATCAATTGTAATTTCTATTACATAAGCTTAAGTACAAACCCTCTCCATTTTGTGATATATATGATCATGTTTGCCTTGAATATATTTTGAGATTTAACTAGTATATATGTCTTCTTCTCTTATATTTCAGAAGTGAATATTTTTCTAGGACATGTTGGCACTCCCTAACATGTATTGGCACACACTAGAATGCCTTGGCACTTGCCACGACTTCGCACCTATCACATTTATGCATGCCAAACACACATTGGCACTCCCTAGTACTCCCTATCACACCATGGGACTCACAGGTAATCCATGGCATCCCTCTTATTCGTTAATTTCTTAGCATTTTAACCCAGTGATCCCGTGTGTTTCCCTGACACTCCATGTTTGACGAATAATTCTCTTCTGCGGACAAAACTAAACTCCCTAGATCTAGTGGTTTGATCTAGAAACAATAGAGACAAAAACAATTATTCTTTCCTTAGAAAAATCAAAACATGGAGGAAAGACCTACCCATAATCCAATGCAAGTTCTCCTCTTCTCCTTGCTTTTATGCTTCAGCTCCAAATATAAATGCTATAAATGGAACCTACAAAAAAACTAAAACAAACTAGAGCACTATAACATACAAATAGCATGTAAAAACATATCTAAACAATGATTCAATAAGGCATTGTAATACATATGCATTAATGAGACATAAGCATAGGAAAGCAAAGCACTTATGGTATTAATGAATGTAGAAGAAATTACAACCCTTTACAGATTTTGACCTTGTAGATGTCTCCCAACTATCTTGTCCTTCCCTTGCCACAAACCAAGCCTTCAATGAAAACTCAAGTGCATGGATGGATAATGGACCCTTAGGCACAAAGCAGCAACATGAGGGCATAACTAAGAATCTTCAAAAGTCAACCCAGACTCCATGGGAGGCAGTGAATTTATAGGGTAAATGGGGTGGTTTTGGATTTACCAATATAGGACTTAGATCCAAATATGAGGGAGGATAAGTTCTAGGAATAAGAGATAAGACCTCAAGTATAGGAGTTTGAGATCTTGATCTAACAATAAATAGTTAAAACCACTTAGGAAGCTTCTAGAAAGAGAAGAATAGAAATCATTTTTAATTATTACTGAATTCTAGAGGCCATCACACTTGCAGCAAAGGCATCATACATTTGTTAGTGCAGTTTATCAGTGTACAACTTGCAACAGTTCACATTGCATGAAGGGAAAGTATGGTGGGCAAAAAAAATAGGGTTTTGAATTTTTTTACCCAAAATTCTTGGACTTTTTGGAGAGAATATGTTCTAGGATTTGCACGGGATGAGTGCAAAGTGTCAAAGAGTTTTTATTGATCTGATTTCAAGGCCATTTGATTGGATGTGATAAAATGACCTATAACAGATTATCCCCTAACGTACAAAGTCAAAAGTATTTGCTGAGGACTAAAGTGATTTACCATGTGACAAGTCTGGATCAAGAATAGATTGGTCAAGATCATCAAATCTCTCTTACATTACATAATCATCATGATATCATTGTTGAGGTAGGCATACTCATACTCAACATATAAGCCAACTTACATGTACATGTACAATAATCAGAATTACATCTATTGATCATAGATGGTGGACCCATGCTTGGATAGATATCTAAATTATCATAGCCATCATACTTTGTGATATTGTATGAATCTTGAAATCATAGCCCATATGGATGAAACTAGATCTAGGGTATTCTACCTTGTCACTCGATAGTACAAGTCTAACCATGTGAATGAATGTGCTAGAATCAAACATGTTATACACCATCTGATTACTGACCAATGTTGTAATTCGTTAACAAATGTGAGAGGAACCGTCGATAATGATATGTATCTCAAGGTACTATAGTATAATCTACGTAGTGTGAATAAATGAGTTGAAGTCGAACACCACACAAAATCTTCCGGTCGAAGGTCAATGATGATAACCTATCATCGAATGCAAGGATACTTTTCATTGAGGTATGCAAGCTCCAAAGCACTAAAGGGAGTTTCTAAGACAGCTTCCTAGATAATGTGTTGATGTTTACAGGAAGTGAGATGTTGTAGGAGGGCCTTGATGTATCCCTGATCAACGACACAAAACGGTATCAATATTTGAGACTAAATGTTAATGACGAAGAGTTGGTTCAAGGGAAATATACATTAAGTAAGCCTTAAGGTTATTGTATTAGATGTCAACTAAGGGTGGACTTTCTCTTGAATATATCAGTGACATTGATATGGACTTGGCAGCATTGACTCAAAAACCAATCATGAAAGATTTAAATGAGGTTTGATAAATAGAGAGGCAAGTGGATTCCCCAACCCAAATCAGTCACAGAAATGAAGTGAAAGAGTATCATGTTCAAGAGTGACTCATTTCCTTTAATAGGTTTGATACCCTATTTTCCCAATTTCCCAACCATTTCTCACCAGTACTTCTTTATTTTTTACAAGCTTGAGGAGGATAACATATGCTTGATCTATAAGTTCATCCTTCAGATGAATCCTTCTAAGTATTTTTAGTGAACCCTGAGAAGGAGTGGGTCGATCCCGTCATGCTTGACAATTCCAACATTATTTAATAGTTTTACGAGTCCAGTGAAGGCATAACTTGACTTCTTTTACATGTTTAGAGAGTTTGTAAAAGAGGCAAAAAATAAAACTCCAAGATGTTCCTTTTTGTAAATTGTCCCTTGGGCCCGAAAAGGCGTAAAACAATACCCAGGAGAAAATTTAGCCATGTTCGACTAAAGTATTCCTTTTTCATAATAGTCTATCTAATTTGGAAAAGGGTTAAACTTATACTGGGAATATTTCATTTCATTTACTTTAACGAGTTAGAAACAACAAGTGCTCGACAATCTTTTCATGTTTTGGGAGTCTAAAAAGAGCTTAAAAAGAAAATCCTCCTAGAGGAACGAGTGGTATAAAGGGTAGCAACTAGTTCTGGTCATGATGGAATTTCTCAAAACACATAGAGGTAAATATGTTGGCTAATAAGACCACTTACCGTAGTGGTTCCCCATAAAAGGGTAAAGAGAAAAAAAAAACAAAGTGAAAGCATATGACCGACCAAGAAGATGGTGACGATGGAATGAGAAAACCAAGGTTCATCTAACAAAAACATGTTGATACAAAATGGAAGTCATGAGAGTTAAAGTGTGGGATAGGCTTCATTTTTATACAAGATTGAAACAAATAAAAAATATGCTTGAGAATACTTGAAGATAGTTTCATTTTTTAAGATTGAAACATGTGGAAATTGTGCTTGGAATTGGTTTATTTCACCCAACATAAGGGTAGAGGCATGCTCCCAACTTCATTTCACCTGATAACTCTTCTCATGGATCCCAAATAGACCATTGATTACTAATAGAAATGTGTTCACCGGGAAGGAAGGAAGGGGAGTATGGGAAGATGAAATGAAGCTAACATCTCTGAGATCGAAATCGAGATCATAGTCAAAGAGTCAAATCAACAGGAGAGGAGTTGTTTCATTTTCTAATGAGCTTGACACAAGAAAATGAACTTTTCTCATGGTTATCTTGATCATGGCCCACAAGAGGCCATGGATTCCAAGAGGTTCTTATCAAATGGGAGAACAATTCTCTAGAAGGAATTCATATCAAAGTATCCCATGGAAAGATCAGGCTCCAACACCTCCAGTAAATAATTCAGCATATCACCTATTAGCTCTAGGCCAAAAGAAGTTGAGCAGACAATGTAAGGATATTTTTCATTGGTAGGTGTAGGCATGGGACAGGTTGTCACATAATTGACATGTGCCGAGGGAGATATGACTTAAATATTTGGAACATTCAGGGAAGTCAGATGATTGGAAGCCAAATCAGGACCAACAAACGAAAAGTGGTTGATAGTCACAATTTTTCCATTATGAGGGAAATATATCACTCAAAAGAGTGTGGACACGAATGTGTTCATAACATAAAAATAGTCTTGCCCCATGATAAAATTGAAATGAAAGGGGCCTTGGAATACCATAACATCAATACAAAAAAAAAATTCCATCTAATGTAATAGGCATTCAAGGAAGGATTCCTAAAGGTTGGTTGGTTCATTTGTTAAAAGCCAATAAATTTGGGGTGACAAACACAAGTAGAAGGGAACCCAAATCTTGCCAAGCAGTGGAGTACATAATGCTAACAGAGGCACCCTCATCAATACAATACAATAGATGTCCTTATTGCAAGAATTCACCTTGATTTGGAAGGGCATGTAAGAAGGGAGATGAGATTCTTTCCCAATCAAAGGAAATGACCTCATTACTTGGAGGGGGTTTCGTGACAATGGGAGAAATTCCTCCCCGTTTGGTAGAATCATAAGAAATAAGAAGAACCTGAGTGGTATGAACGTCACTCTCTACATGAAAATTATGATCAACTGAAGGTGAACTTGGGTTAACCACTTTCTCAACCAATGGTTGGTTGGGAACAAACTCATGGTATTCACATTCAAAGAGAGTGGGATTGACTCAAGAGGGATTCGAGTCAACTACTTCATCAACTAGTGGAGGATTCATGGGAATTTTTTGGTAACCAACTGGAAGTTATTGTTGAGAAGTAGTAAGGGTTTCCAACAGTTTGTAGGCATCATACATATAAGGGCAAAGATGAATTGGATGATTCCCTTTACATAACTTACAAGGAAAACTTAACTTTACCCTTATTTTCGTGGACCTTATTAAAAATAGTCGAGGGTTGATCACTAGCATGATCTCCAGAGGCTGACAACAATGGTTGATGTGGGCCTATAGACCACACTTCCAATACTTGGGGAATACTAGGACAATCTCTAAGGAGGTGGTCAAACTTACAAAACATGTAAGGGAATTTTCCTTTACAAGGATTTGAAGGACTAGCTACTTTGATAACAATGGTTTCTTGTTTTCCCCCTTGCTTATTTGGATTCTTAATTTTCTTCCTTTTTTTTTTCTTTTTAGCCTCCTGGTTACTAACACCATTACTTTCACCAGGCGAGGAAGAAGAAAGGGAAGAAGATACAATGGGGGAAGAAGGCAAAGGGTCAACTTGAGGTTGATGTTTTTCAGATGGAGGACTCAATTTTGGAGCAGTTTGGACATTCGAAACTAAAGAGGTCAAAAATAACCAAACTAGTAAACCTATGCTAAATATGGGAAGGGACAACACAGTCATATAAGGAGCATGAATATTTCCAAAGGAAGGAAAAGGACTAGGATTCCCATCAAAGGGGTTTCCAAGACTAGTGGTCTCCGGAATTGTTTCCATCAGACTCGACCTAAGGTCTACTAAGGAGTAGAAAGTGACTTAATTAATTGATTTTAGAAATTAAAAACATAAATAAAAATAAAAAGGTTTACCGTCATTGTGAAATACAATGTATTATTGCCAGTATGTGTAGGAAATCTCCCTGAATGTTATGTTTGGTGTATCACAGTTAACAAGGTGTTCGACTCAGTTACCTATGGCAGGATTTCAAACTAGTGGGGACTGCCAAATAATACTCGGAGGTACGTAGAAGTATAGTTCATAGTAGTGTTTTCTAATGCATAACCATTCAATGGGGGAATTCCTATATACTCATATGTACGTGGAGAATTCTCCTATATACCCGAGGGTACATGGAAGAACGTTCCTATATAGTCCAATGTTCATGGAATACCAATTATCAATGAGATGCAATGCCGACAAGTAACAACAACTCCTATGTTTAAGAATGTCAGAACAGATCTTCTAGCCTATACAACTATGTGTGTCGCTAATGTTCCAAATGCTCCTTAGGTTAATTAAATAAATTTTAAAGTTGATCCTGATTTAATTTTCAATTTCAAGGCTCACGAAACAAATTCACTTGAACTTCCTATAATCCAACTAGCATGATTAAAATAAATATTTTTTGTTCAATGAATATCTATCTAAAGAAAGGAAGAATTTATAATAGTAATGCACTAAGAAAGAACTTCCAAACAAGATCTTCAACTTTCATTATTCTAATGAAAATATTCAAGGCCCTAATGCATGAGAAAATGCAATTTTATTTTTCAATACAAAGAAAAATGAAAAATGAAAAATGAAAAGATTATTGAATAAAAAACAATTCAATCAGATCATTATTGTAATCAAAAGTTCTTAAACAACTCAATAACCAAGTCGAAACCCTAATTGACAAGAAGAAGAAAAATTGAAGCAAACTCTTTTCAAAAAGGAAAGCACACTCAATTTAAACAAACTATTGGCTTCAAATGAACCTAGACCAGTTTAGAGACTCAAGAAAAATCACTGCAATCAAAACAGAAACCAGATCAGGGCATAAAAATGCAAATGTTTCCATCCTATAGGACCATTTCAAGTAGTACATGGGTTAAGTGTGATGGGTGGCACTTAATACACAACAGAGCTGCAAACCGAGTTGTTTAGTCTCAGAACAAAAAGTGTGATGAGGCTAATTTCGTTTAAAACACGCATATCAAAACCTACCAAGCTCATAATTATACTTCCTAATACTGATAATTATCTGAAAAAGTCAAATTGAGTCGCTTTCTAAGGTCCTAAAATACTAGGCAAGGGAAAACACTAAAGGAACCTCTCAACTCCCCAATATGGTCACCAAGTTGTTTGATGGATAATCCTCTTTTGCAGTCAGAAGTGAACTCCATAGATCTAGTGGCTTGATCGAGAAACAAGAGAGACAAAAACACACATGATTTCCTTGGAGAAATTAGAAAATGGAAGAAAGACCTACCTAGAATCCAATGCAATTTCTCCTCTTCTCCCTGCTTGTATGCTTTAGCTCCAAATATAAATGATATAAATGGAACATGAAAAAACTAAAACAAGAAAGAGCACTACAACATACAAATATCATGTACTAACATCTATGAGCAATGAGTCAATAAGGAATTGTAATACATATGCATTAATGAGAGATAATCATAGTAAAAAAACACTTTTCATATTAATGAATGTAGGAGAAATTACAACCCTTTACAGATCTTGACCTTGTATATGTCTCCTAACTATCTTGTCCTTCCCTTGCCACAAAGAAAGCCTTAAATCACAATTCAAGTGCATGGATGGATAATGGATACTTATGCACAAAGCAATAGCATGAGGGCATAACTAAGAATATCCAAAAGCCAACCCAAACTCCATGGAAGGAAGTAAATTTATAGGGTAAATAGGGTGGTTTGGGATTTACCAATATAGGACTTAGATCCACATATGAGGGAGGATAATCTCTAAAGATAAGAGATAAGACCTCAAGTATAGGAGTTTGAGATATTGATCTAGTAGTAAATAGATAAAACCACTCGGGAAGCTTCTCAAAAGAGAAGACTTGAAAATATTTTTAATTTTTACAGAATTCTAGAGGCCATCACACTTGCAGCAAATGAAACATGTGATTTTCAATGCAGTTTCTCAATGTACAAGTTGCAACAGTAAAGGTTGCATGAAGGGAAAGTGAGATGGGCTAGAAAATTAGGGTTTTGAGTTGTTTAACCCGAAATTATTGGAATGTTTGGAGAGAAGATGTTCTAGGATTTGTATGGGATGAGTGGAAAGTGTCAATGGATTTTTATTGATTCAGTTTCAAGGCCATTTGATTGGATGTGACAAAATGACCTGTAACACTCCCCGAAACTCCCTAACGAGCACAGATTGGCATGGCTTGGCACCTGGAATCCATTGGAATTCTTGGGGTGCACCATCATGTGTTGGAATTCCTTAGCACTCCATTCTATGTTGGAATTCCATAGAACTCCTTGGCATACGTTGAAACACCTTATCCTTCCCTAGCACTCCTTGACACTCATTGGAACACACCGACATGCATTGGCACTTGACACTAGGCACACATTGGCAACTAGTTTTCACCAAGTAAATTTTATCTTAATCACTACAAGAGATATATGCATAACCAAGATAATTTTTTTGGATTAAAATAATAGGTATGACCTTAAGCTATTTTCCATATTTTGGATTTAACCAACTCTTCATGTAATTGAATAACATAAATAAGTGATGAGGAAAAATGTAGGTGTGTGAAACTATTAAAAGATAAAACCAGGTTGTATCTTGGTGAGGAAATAACCATTCATCAAATGTTAGGAGTGACATGAAAATAATTGATAGGGAGGTTATATGGTTGAAATATTTTAGGGGATAACTTTGTGAGTTCGATAGAACAACACTAGAATGTATTGTTAGGATATACACTACATTTCCACATTAAAGTGAAGGCATGGTCAATGTTCCCTTTCAATGTTGAGTAGCTAGATGTAGTCAATGTGTTGAAGATGAAAGTTTTATGGGGCTTGTTGCCACAAAAAATGTGATGAACAAGAAGGGACAGTGCTGAGCAACGCTAGTCACGTACAAATCAATCTGTGTGATGAAGCAAACCGCAGACGACCAAGATAAGATTTCACAACTTGAAACAATGTTTTGAGATAGAGTGTTAACATGGTATATGAAATACAAAGCAACTACCCCAGCAGGTCAGACCATGAACTTGTTAGAGATCAAGCAGGCCTTGTTAAAGGAATTTCAGAACCCTAAGTCAAAATCTCAATGCATTATTGACATCAAAGAAATTAAACAAGTGTAAGGAGTACTAGTCTAGGACTATGAGTAGAGGTTCAAGACATTGTTAGACATGTTAACATTTCAAATTCCTGACACACAACATAGGGAATGGTTTATTGCAGGACTCCTTCCTCATATAAGGATACATTTCACTCAATAGAGAGTGACACCAGAGTCAGAGGCACTGGAAATAACAATGAGGCTAGATTCAACTCCAGGTGGAGTAGAAGGATCAACAGGAATGGCACAAGTGCAATCGCAACTAGTAGCATTGACTCTCTAGTTGAAAGAAGTGGTGAAATGGAAGGACGTGCGTCAAAATGTTTGGTGCACTATGTGTGCAGAGAAGGACACTTGATAAATGAATTCCTAACTATGGCTAGCTATGTTGTGATAGGGGCACCAGACCCACTACTTAGAGAAGGAAAAGTAGAATATTATGACCTATGCCAGAAGTGGGAACAAAATACAAGGTCCTGCTACTTATTGGAGAAATATCAAACGACTTACCACACTCCATTCTATGAGTTATGCAAAAGTATAGGCCATGACATTCAAACATGTTGTGTGTTGGAACTAATGAAAGAGAGGACATCCAATGCATATCAAGTCCAAGAAGTGAACTTGTAGGTGGTGAAGGCTAAAACATTTCAAAAATGAAACTTTCAATCATAGAGAAACACACAAGCAACACAACGACATTGTCAGCCTACATGCGAAGAAGAGTTTGGGACCCATGGTAGAGGAAGATTCAGAAAAGGAGGTGATAGAATGCCAACATGATTCATTTGAGGAGAGATGGGGCATGTGCGAATATTTTTCACTAAGCCTCGAGTTCAGTATGAGTTCTATGCAGGTACTATTACAGTGCAAAACACAAAACAAAAGATTGCCCTGATCTTCTAGAAAAATGGAGGCCAAAATAGCAGGTAATATGCACATGGTCACAATTGAGGGACATGATGCAAAGGACCACCCTTCTAGTGTCAGAGTAGTCACAATAGGAGGAGAATGCACCAGAGACGACACGTGACGAAAGAAACTAGAGAGCCCACAACACTTACTAAAACCACTACCAAGAAGATAAGAGGTAATTAGGAAATAAATACCACTTCCTAAGTTTGACATGAAGAAACAAAAGGAAGTTATGTTTGAAGCGTGAAAGAACTGTGATGAAATAGAAGATCCACATACTTCAAGACCCTAGCTAAAACTGAAAACACCTGGAAAGGAGGAGAATATAGAGGGCCAAGTTAAAGAATTTTTCCAATACTTCTTGAGAATGTTGGAAAGTCATACAACAACTCAAAAGATAACAATGTTGATCAAGAATTGTATAGATGAGGCAAAAGAGCTCATATCAACCCCACTACCTAAGAGAAAAGTGATATAGGTAGAGAAAAATAAAAGAACAAATCAAGAGTTCAAGTTTTCAGCAGAGATAGTGTGACATCCCAACCATGAATGGCTTGATTTGGTCATGTAATCTCATCATGCAATTGAATTGTAAAAATTAAATGGGTTGAGTAAGGGACACAGATTCCAGGAAGCCTAGGGGAGATCAAATTGCTTGGGAAACTCAAATTTCTTGTTGAAGGAAGGAAAAATCCGAACTATATGACAATCATTAAAGGTTGGTTGTTGAGATTTAAATGCACAAGAATGGGGTTGTTGTTGGAAATTAATTAGGCTACAACACTAGGGACAAGCCCATACTGGCTTAGAAACTACAACAAGGAAAAATAAATAGAAAAAAAGGAGATAAAAGGTAATGAGAAAGAGAGCGGTGCTAGGGAACTGCGCAACAATAGAAAACAAAAGGAGAGGAAGACATTAGAATCATTGAGGGACAGGTAGATGGACTATTATTCATTTGTAGAGGAAAACAACAAGCAAATAAGAAAAAGAGAGAGGTCGATCTCACTGAGTCACGATTTAGAGAAGAAGAAAATGAGGTTGGATTCTTTCATTGGAGGGAAGTAGGTCTCAAAATTCAATGGCAAAGAGAGAGCTCAAATTCCACAGAAGGAGAGTCAAACTATAAGAGGCAATGCAGAAGATAGGAGAGTATCAAGCCTCTGGTTTTCTCTAAAGTGTTGTTTTTCCTTCATTAGATAGTTATAGGGTGAGGTAGTTGGTCTTGGAACTCCTTGTGCATTTGTAAACTGTTGAGAAGCTAGTGGGTGGAGGAAGAAGAACCTTTGGAGTCCCTCTTTCAGCTGGTAGATTGGTATGCATTCCCTTAAGCAAGAACACCTCAAACCCTTGAAATCTAGCTCGGGCATGAAAATTGCAAGTAACTTGGTTGTAACTTGTCTACGGTTGGGTGGAGAGTTGAAGTCCCAAAATCAGTTGCCCATCTTCACTATAAATCCAAGATAAGTTCATTTTTGTGTAATTTGTATGGTTTTAATATTGGAGTGTGAATGATTAATACGTTGATGGTTTGCATGAAAATTTTGCTCACTTGTGTTTATCTATTGAATGGTTGGTTATGAACCATGTAAATATGTGTGAACAAATATGAGTGTTTCTTGTTCTTAAAGGCCAGTGATAAGTATTCATAATCTGTTGTGACTAGATGGTATCCTTGTTTGAACCTTGCATTAAGTTTCAGTGGTTACATAGGCTAACTGATATATATTTCTTGGTATTGTTGAAGAGTTTCTATAATCTAACAATGAAGTTATGATTCATGATATGACACCATTTATGATGTTCAGCCAAAGTTTCTTGCAAATAATATGTGTGTGTTGATCACTTCCTTGACAATAAGCAACATGGAGACCCATTCATGTATAGTGACATAATTCTTGTTTTTGTAGGTCCTACAATCACGAACATTGTGCAAGGGACTGATTCACAAGCTCGAGTGAATTCGTTTGTGATTCCTAGATTTAGTCTAACAATTCATCTTTGTTAAGTGCGTGAGATGCCCATATCTCTCATAGATAAATGTTGACTACATTTTGTCCTTAAGCTCTTACATGATGTAGGAATACTTGTCTACACTTAACAAGCAAGATTAGGTACACTTCTAGGTTAGAATGGTGTGCTAAGGGAGCTAGGGATGTGCTCTGTTGTGACTGAAAAAACAAGATATATAGTAAAGCCTTGAAGGCACAAAGAAAATATCTACCAAGATGTGAAACGAGAATATGACAAATACTGGCATAAGAACCTCTTTTATTAATGAATAATAGTTACATAAGAGACCAACCGCCTGGAAGGGCTTGAGTGTTCTTATTTCTTCTTATTCTCTCTTCTATTGGTTTATGATTCTGCATGAAGAGTGTTGTGTTGGTGTTGATAGATCTATTTCCTCTTTTAAATGCAAGGATAGCCTGAGGCATTGTAAGAAGGCTTAGTCAACCTTGCATTCTCAACGGGTTGGATATATTCCGCTAGCATCATAGTGATGTTGGATAGGTACCAAAAGGCTTTGTGTAGCATCATATAGCCACTTGCAGGCTTGACATGATTTATGGCACTTCCAATGTGTGGTAGGCCAAGTGGGAACCTTCCAGGAGTCCACGCCAAGACTGTGGTAGGTAAGGGTCATAGGAGCGCCTATGCTACCATGCCTGGAATTCCCTGTCCAAGAACAAGGAAATAAAATGGGCCATTAATACATTGGAGAATCTATTTCCCAAGTTGAGTAGAGGTCGGACCCTAGGAAGCCTTAAGAAACCATTAACTTTGGCACCGAATACTTTTTTTGATCGGGAGGTATGCTTGACCTCTAAGATAGAGCCATGGTTGAAATGACCAGCTTGAGGAAGTAAGTACAAAAGTGAAACTTATTTTTGGGGTGATAACAAAGATCCCCATCTAATACATTGCATAAGGCCAGGCCAAGGTTCCTTAGTTGAGCCATGGAAAATATTGAAGGAAAGCTCAAAGCAATGTAGGATGGGACACAACCCACGTAGGCCGAAAACTTAAGCTTGGAAGCATGAAAGGGTGGTGCTTTAGGAAGCAATGGGAATGCAACGACGAGATGAAATCACCTGAGGTCACCCCGGAAGATTGAAGTGGGGAGTCAATAGAAAGTGTTGAGAAGAGACTAGTGAGATGATGTAGTCAAACCATGAGAGCACAACACATACCCAATTGGTGGAGAAGGGATCTCGCTAGCTAGGTCATCTCGATGCTATGACCTTAAAAGAAGTAAAGAGGTGTCGCAAAGGAGGCTTCGGGGTGAAGGGAGTAGGATGGAATGAGGTGACATGCATTGGCGGTAAGAGTGGGATGGAATACCAATGGGAGAAGAGGCCATATGACCCCATCATCCACACAAGCCTGATAATAGAGCCTTGGTGGTTAGAAAAGGGCACTCACTAGAGTGTGTTGAGAGGGACCCAATGGGATGAAATAGGTTGGTCACGTTGGCCTTACACGCAAGCCCGAAGGTGATCTCATTGGTAGGATGAGGACCCACAACCCGATCATTCTAATGTTATGACTCTAGAGGAATAAAGAGGTGCCATAAGGAAAGGTGCTTGTATAATGTAATCGGGATGACATGAATTAGTAGCAGTGAAAATTGGCGGGAGACTTTGGGCCAATGCGGAGATGACATAGGGGCCCACTGTCCATGTAAGCCCAATAAAAAGAGCCCGACGATAACCAAGAGTGCAATTTGGGAAATGTCTTCATAAGGTAAGAAGGGTGATGTAAGCGGGGTGACGTGTCTGGTGGAACCCACTTGGGTGACACAAGAGTGTTACATTTTAAGGCGTCTAGTTGATGCAAAGAGTGGAGGCCATTGGGTTTCGATGGGCACAATGAAATATATATATATATATTAAATCGTATTTACCCCATTCCTCTAACAGGATTTGAGGGGTCGAGTGACGTTACAGAGTGGTATTAGAGCATCCAAGTTCAATATTGGGCTTGGATGTGCTTATCACAAGCAGGAAGTCAGAGCCATCATTGGACTTTATCATGATAAAGCAGTAGTAGGGACTCCCGAAGTGGGAGGGCCTCATAATGATTCTTTTAAAAATTTAATAAAACAAATGTTTAGGTGTTAAAAAGTTAGTTGTGAATAATTATGGCATACGCAATTAATGAATTTACATGGTGCTCTAGTGATGTGGCATGGTTGAGTATATGGTCGCCTTAGTGCAACATAACTATTAGTCATATGGTGAGCCTTGCGTGAACCTTGCATGCTTGGCAGAATAAGTATGCAACTATTAAGGATCTACTTTTCAAGGTCTTAAAATAGTATGTATATTTCTTTGAATTTGTCAAATATTTCAATGACCAAGTTGTCGTCAAACCCTATGATGATAATGCTTTCACAATGCATATTACATTTATATGTCTTGATTCATTTGATGCTTCTAGTTCTTGCGAATGAATTAGTGTTTGGGGAATTTTATGACATTCATGTTTTAACTTGAACCTCATTCTCTAAGGTGAATTTTCATGAGCATTTCATGCCATTTGTAGTCACATTATTGCATCATCACGATAAGAAGCTTCCTTACATATCAATTCCATGTTTAGTCAGTAAATAAATTTATATGATTGAATGTTGCATTAGTTTTAGGTAAAAGGTAATTTTTTCATTCAATATTGAATCTTCAAAATAGGCATTTTGCATTGAATTCCCTTTTCATCCAGCTACCACCCCTTCGTACACATGCTTATCTCTCACATTACAATTGACCCATATCACCACAGAAGTTGCATGAGATACCCTTTGCTGAAAATGTTAATCCTACATTTTGGAAATATGTTTGTTCAAGTTTATCTTTGTAAATAAGCAAGTTTGATATGTTTCAAAGCTAATAGTATATGTTGGGCCATGAAAATGATATAGTTGTTCTCCCTATTTCTTTAAATAAGCATTATGTTTTTAAGCAGTTTTCCTTTAATTTGTAATGATTTAAGAGAAAAAGGATAATGAAAGCGAGTTGAAGATAGTATAGTTAGTTTGAGTCTTTTAGATATCGAAAAGGTTATAATTTGAGTAAATTGTTATGCAGATCAGTCCAATCGAACAATTGTTGTTACCTCGAGTTATTGGAGCAAGATTTTGGATCAGTCGATGCCTTATTTGTGACAAATTACAACTTGACGCCTGAGTGTGATCGAAGAATGAAGTCAAAGGAAACTGATCATTCCTATTTGAGGATCTTATGGTTAAAAGAGAAATCTTGAGAATCTGTCGATTCTCAAGATAGCTCCATACTCAGTTATTAATGTAATATATAAGACAGCAAGTGAAAAGACATAAGAGTTTTTATTATTATTACTTTTTCACTATATATTGCATACAACAATTTGAGTTTGGACTTTCTCAAGGTCATTGTGTAAAAATCTTTGTAGTTAATGAATTTTCCGAAGATCTTACCTTAGTCCTCAGTATTGAATCTATCTAAGACAATACTCCTAGAGACCGTGGGCCCAATCAACGGAGGTTCTACTATCTGTTATGTATCATTATTAGTTAGTTACTTTTCTACATTCGCATTAATTGTGTTTCTATTAACTTGCCTTTTCTTTCGTGGTAGATAATTGATTGAATTATGTATCTTGTAATTTTGTTATGAATTTCCTAAAACTGTTGATTGGATTACATTACATGATGAAAGGTTTGCATTTGTTAATTTCATAAGTTATCTTTAATAAGTAAGACTTTTAAGAATTTGTGTGATTTACTAGTCTTCCTTATGCATAGGATTTGTTGAAGGATAGATAGAGTGGTTGATGAATTAAAATAGTCTTATTTCATAAGATTATAATTGTAGGAGTAATTATTTATTATCATCATTTGTCTCTGCAACGATTGAATTAGGATAATGTTTAATGTAACTTTTCTGTAGCAATCATTTTACACTCTTTCATAATCTAAGAATTTATTCTTGCATATATTGTGTCGATAACCTTGAAATAAGAGACGAATCCCAGGTTGATAAGATTAATGAAGGTAGGATTAAGTTGATTTTAAAGAGTCATCTTAGTGCCCAACATTTTGGCATCATTGCTGGGGAGGTTGTCAAATTATAGGTTGTATCTCTAGGAGGCTGGGTATTGAAGACATAAGGTAAGAACCTACGCATGTGACAAGTAAAAAGTATGTGCCTAGCGCCCACTTTCGGTTGATATGATTAGGCTATGTAAGTGTGTATGACTAAGAAAAAGAATATGAATTAGGTAGTAACAGAACAGAAGCTAGTATAAAAAACCACAAAAACCCAGGGACCAGTGAGCCTTGGGAGAGAGACCTTCATCGACGAAATTATTCGAAAATTTGAATCTCAAGCATTAGTAGGACCCCAAACAGTATTTGGGAAGGGCTCTACTGTAATCCCTCAAGCAACAAAATCACCAACTGTAGCTCATGCTGAGATTCACAATAAAACTGAAGGATCTGAGAAAAGCTTCCAAAGCACATTTATTCAACACTTCAGTCCTTCACAAGAGGGAAATTCTTGCAATTTGAAAGAAGGAGAAGGAGAAACTAGTGGAGCAGATCCACGATCCTCAGGGTCAGGATATCCTATGATCTTGATAGAAGAGAAACCACTAGAGATCCCAGACTTAGGGAGCATAATAAAACCCCCTCGAGAGCCAAGTAATATCCATAACTTCCCTACTCAAATAACACCTCCTAATCAAGAAATCCCTAAAAATTACTGGCAGATTTTTTATCAGATGGTAAACCAAGGGCAACAAAACCAAACTTTGACATTGGAATATCTTATTGTAAACCCAGTGGTTAATGCCCCAATGAACTCTATCCCTTTACAGAATATCCCAACCTTTCATGGGATGACCTCAAAGGATCTAGACGCCTTTTTATTTGAGTTTGATGTGTTGTGCAGAGGTTACGATTATACCACCGATCCGTAGAAATTGAAACTATTCCCTTCTACTTTAAAAGGAGCAGTGTTACCATGGTTTATGGGATTAGTAGGAGGCATTATAAATTCCTGGGATGCTATGAAAAATATCTTTCTTACTAAATACCAGGATTACTGTCAAACCAGGGACCTAACGGATGAAATTTTTAAAATGATTGCAAAAGACAATGAAACCTTAGAAAAATGTATTGAGAGATTTCAGTACAACTTAAAAATATCATCTTATACTACTTTACCAAATGAAGTAATAAAAGTTTCTTTAATAAAAGGCATGAAGGATGAATGGATAAAAATGTTGAATTTAATGGGCCAAGGTGATATCTACCAAGAAGAATATGATAATATTGTTAAGTTGTGTATCAGTTGTTCACGTGGTAGTACATCAGCTAGATCTGGAATACAGGATCCCCTAACCCGAATCAGTAAGACCACAGGTAGTGGTGTAACGCAAACAGAGATTGGTAATCTTTCAGAAGATTTTAAAACTGACATTTTGGGCACACCAACTACACAATTAGATGTTTTGCAGGCCAAACATAAGCATGTCGAGGCAGATCAAGCATTGGCCATATTCTGTCCACGTTGCCGAAAGAAACACATTGAAAGGGAATGCCTGCTAGACATGGTTTGAACCTATGCTATTTTCACTAAGGAACATTTGACATAATAATTTTTGTCACTTCCAAGATTAAAAGTTGTATTTAAAGAAGTTGAGGAGGAAACAGAACATGCATATCTAATGACTCAATGTCGATCATAGCAATCACACCCTTCAGGTATGATGAAAGATCCCTCCTTAGTTTATTCTGGGCAGTGTATTCCACAACAGAATCTTGGAAACGCATGGCAGGTACAATCACCCTTCAATCCCACTTGGCAATTCCAATCATATCCTACATCATCATGGCCGAATCAATATTTTGTTGGGTCAAGATGACCAAATTCGCAATATCCTTCCCCATTATGGCAGAATCCAGTTACCAATTCCTATCCCTCGCAATGGTCGAATACGCCTGCGCAGAATCTAATATCGCCTCAAACTTGGCAGCACCCTACGGGATTGGTAAATCCCCCATAGGGATGATCCCTCAACCTCAATCGACACTTCAGGCTCCATTTTAGTTGCCTCCTAATCCTCAAACTCCAGTGCATCCTCAAATGTCGGCTTAACCAATTCCTAACCACAATAATATACCAGTCCAATACGTGCAACTCGTTGAGAATCCAGTCCATGAAATAAATCCATTAGGATGTAATGAGCTCCAGTTGAGATCTAGATGCATTATTTCTCCTAAATAAAATCAGAATTATCAAGAAC
Organism: Pinus taeda; assembly: GCA_000404065.3. Lineage (NCBI taxonomy): Eukaryota > Viridiplantae > Streptophyta > Pinopsida > Pinales > Pinaceae > Pinus > Pinus taeda. The sequence goes on along the minus strand of APFE031323427.1, from coordinate 69,192 downwards.
AAGAAAACAATAAAAAAGAGCAAATTACGAATCCTTCAAGTATGGTTATTTCGAAAATCGAAACAATAGGAAACACAGTCGAGCAACAGGAATCTGATAAAATCACAACTAATTCCCCGCCATTTACTAAAATACTCATGATAACTAAACCAACCATCTACCCTGAGTTTGATATTGTATGGGAGTTGAAAATCTGTGTATAAAAATTCCACTCCTGCAGGCTATATAAGATATCTCGATTTATGCCAAAATGATCAAGGAATTATGTGGGAGAAAACTAAAATATCCACCCACAGTTCACGTTGTAGGAACATTATTTGAACTTATTTTAGGAAAACAAGTTCCCGTTAAATATGAAGACCCAAGAAGTCTAGTCGTGACTGTCCAAATACAAGGTTGCAATTTTCCAAACACATTGGTAGACCTGGTAGCAATTATTAACCTTCTAACATACAAAACCAGTAATGTCTTGGGTATTACAACTTTAAAACCAACCTCAACCCTACTAGAATTTGTTGATAGGTCGGTGATCAAGTTGGAAGGAACTTTGGAAGACATTATTGTCTTTGTAGACTCCTGGGAATATCCTATAAACTTCCTGGTCATCAACCTCAGTAGTAGACTGGATGGACATCTGTTAATACTAGGAAAACCATGGTTAGCAACAATAGATGCATATATAGGATGTCAAACTGGAAACATGATGATTGCGAAAGGAAATTTTATTAAAAATCTTATTATGTAACCTCCTACTCAACCTTAGATATCAAGAAGAAAATATGTGCTCTCCCCTTTCTCTAGATGAATCTTGGAACTTAAAAATCAATTGGAATATGATGTAATCAACAACTTCACTAATAAACTAATTGTTATCAAAAACCCAACATGCCAAATGCTAAAATCTTTACTTGATAATGATCCACAAGGAGACCCCTTAGCGAATTTAAATGACAATCATATTCCCACAATTGCAGTCCATAACAACATTCCAATTGAAATAGAAGCAGGAAAAACCTTAATATTAATGTTGATCGGGACAAACATCAGCAGCAGAAACTAATTCAAATTCTATGTAAGTACAAGAAGGCTTTCTGCTAGGACTATTCATACAGTTGTACACCCATCATATCTATATCGAAAAATATGCCCATCCTATCTCGCAGCCCCAGAGGATATTGAATCCACACCTCAGGGATATTATGAAATATAATTGTAAAAATTGTTGGATGCAAACTTCATATACCCAATTTTAGATAGCCAGTGGGTTTCCCCATTAGTAGTCATCCCTAAGAAAAATGGAAAATGGAGAATTTTTGTAGATTATAGGGAACTAAATAAAGCCACCCAAAAAGACCATTGTCCCCTTCCTTTCATAGACCAAGTCCTTGATACTTTAACTGGGAAGAAATTATTTTATTTTATAGACAGTTTCAGAGGTTACAATCAAATTCAGATTGCTCTGGAAGATCAAGATAAAACCACGTTTACCTACCCATGGGGTACATTCGCATACAAGGTTTTACCCTTTGAACTATATGCAATTCTCCAGCGATGTTCCAAAGAGAAACCTTGAGTATTTTCTCTGACCTAATCAATGAAGGACTCGAGTTGTATATGGATGATTTTACCTCGTTTGGGGATGAATTTGATCAAGCTATGAAAAAATTAGAAAAGTTCCTTGAACAATGTGTTTCTACCAAATTGTGTTTAAGCAATGAAATATGCCATATGATGATGACTGAAGGTGTTAGTTTAGGGCACTATATTTCTGTTGCAGGGATTCAAGTGGATCCAGCTAAAATTGAGGTAATCCTTAAGTTACCTACAACCTGCACACAAACTGAGGTACGAAGTTTTCTTGGTTACGCAGGGTACTATCGCATATTTATAAAACACTTTCCAAAGATCATTGCACCTTTATATACTTTAACAGGCAATGTCGAATTTGAATGGTCTGGCAATTGTGATGTTGCGTTCGCAGATCTCAAGAAACTCATTTCAACAGCACCAGTGTTAAGAGGACCAAACTGGGAACTACCTTTTCACATCTCCATGGATGCATCGGACACAGCCATAGGTGTTGTTCTTGGACAAGAGGAAGACAAGAAACCTTATGTTATCTATTATATCAGCAAAAACCTCACTCCTGCCGAATTAAACTATACAATAACTGGAAAAAGAAATTGTATTTGTTAAAGATGCTATCAATAAATTCTAACATTATATAACAGGGTATCCATTTTTTTGTACATTGATCACTCTGTTATTATATATTTAGTTAATAAACCCATTACTAATGTTTGGGTGACTCAATGGTTATTTTTGTTGCAGGAATTCGATATCACCATTAAGGATCGACCAGGAAAAGAAAATTTTGTGGCAGATTTCCTATCTTGAGTACCTAAGGTAGACGACTGTCAACCAGTATATGACCAATTTCTGGACAAACACCTATTCGTAGTAACAATAAAAACATCGTGGTACGCTGATGTGGAAAATTACTTGGCAGTAGGAAAATTTCCAACACATTTATCACTACGAGAAAGGAAATTGATCATGCAGTGCAGCGAACACTTTTCCTGAATCAATGGTTATCTTTTCCACACTAGTTTTTATTTTCAAATCTGAAGGTGCATCAGACAGGATGAATTTTATGACATTCTAAGGGCTTGCCATGACGAACCTACCGAGGACACTTTGCAGACCGCTAGACTGGACATAAAGTTCTTCAAATGGGCTATTATTGGCCCACAATATTTAAGGATGCAAAAAGGTATGTTCAAGCCTATGATAGTTGTCAATAGATGGGTCTTCATGGCCAAGCTGATGAAATTCTCTTACAACTGCAAGTGGTGGTGGAACCATTTGAAAGATGGGCACTAGATTTTGTTGGCCCCTTCAACCCACCATAAATTCAGAAATTGTACATATTGGTTTGCACGAATTACGTACCTAAATGGGTCGAAGCAGTAGCTTTTCCAAGAGCCATGGAGGAGGTAGTGATTAATTTCATGTTCAAACTATTTGTGCTATACAGATTACCAAGGGAAGTAATAATAGATGGAGGGCCACAATTTATAGGACATAAAATTTCAGCCACCCTCCAGAACCATCATATTAAGCATAGAGTTACTTCTCCATATCACCCCCAGGAAAACGAACAAGTGGAAAGCAGTAACAAAGTCCCGGAGGCAATTCTAACCAAAACTGTATCGGCAAATCATCAAAATTGCGCATCCAAGCTTCCAAAAGCCATATGGGCTTATCAGACAACATGGCATAACACTACTGGTCACTCGCCATGTTGTTGCTAAATCTTGCACCTGCAGCACAAGTGGCGCAGGAGACAAAGAAAGATCCCTAGAGATAGCCTCTGGTTTGATTGTAGACCAATGCCTAGGACATATTAAATAGAGGAGTTCTTGTGATTTTATATATGAGGGGGTTGCAGCACTCCAATTATCATGTAAAAGGTAATAGGAGGGGCTTGGTTCAATTAGCTTTGAAAGAGGTAGATTCAATCCAACTCATGGATCCAAATGTTGAGGGTATATGGGGAAATCTCCAAGAGAAATGGTTTCTTCTTCTGGTGGCTGACACACGAAAATGAGACAACTTAAAACTGAAATCATAGGAATGATGGAGAGGAGGAAAGGTAGGAGTGAAATAGATGCATAGGGCTGTAACAAATAGAATCCTAAATAGTAGTGTTCCAGCAGAAGTGGAATCAGATGGATAGGGTTGTAAACAACACATAATCCTAAACCACGGTTTTTCGATGAAATGATAGAAATAAAGGGGCGCAAAAGAAGGCTTTAGATCGAACATGACATCGGTATGATTCTCTACCAAAGCTAACGTAGATCTGAACTAATACAGGTCCTACAGGTTAGTCAAATGCACAAGTAAATATGTAATTTTACAGGTACTGTAATTCTTGTGAATAATACATATAGGTCTGTGATAAGCACAGGTACTATCTTCTATGAGCAGCTAAGATAAATCCATAGATTGAAGAAGAACCAACTGCATTCAATTTACTATTTCAAGGGAGGAAAAACATAGGGGAAAGGATGTTACAGAAGGGAAAACTTATTGCACATTAATCATGTTAATAATCAACAGGAAAATACAATTTAACTCAAAGGGTCCAATAACCATTCCATACACTCAGTAATGATATCAGTGAAACCCCATGAACAAGAAAATTAGAACCAAAATGGCATCACAGAGTTCAGCTATCGCGGGTCAAAAATTTTGGAACCCCTCTATTATGTTTCATCCCCTATTTATAAGAAGAGGGGGAGAGCTTTGAATTATAATTAAAATATATGAGCCTGACCCCCAGCTGTCATGCTAGACTAGCTATCTCGACTCCGTCAGGTTCTACAATCACCTACCTAAGATTACAACAGGGATCGAATCCCTTTCTTGGAAAAATACAGAAATAAATGCTCAAAGAAAGAAATTCGAGTGAGGGAGGAGGAGGTGTCTCCCTTGTTGCTTCAGTGGAGGCCTTAGGTGGAGCCACGTCCTTGTTGTTTAGTCATGAGTCTCTTTGTTGTTGAGGCGGTTTACTATTGCATAGGTCGGCTTCTATCAACTCTCCTTTGACTACTTTCGGCACTGAATTATGGATGTGTTATAGGCTAAGTCATTTTTTGTGTAGAGGGATGGGGCACCATGTCATGCCATTAACTCCTCTTCAGTCCCCATATATTGTTCTGTAGTTGTGCCATGCTCCATTAACTATTACAACTACTGGCCCATCTACCCATTTAAATCGTTGTAAGACACCATTGGAGCACCATGGCCACGGGTCTTTAAACACTAAAAACAGGCAAAACAGGGTGGTGCTTTTAACTCCCCCTTTAGCCCCCTATGTTTTTAGCCCCTTTATGATTTTCTTATCATATGACCAAGGGCTTATCCCTCAGGCACTAAGGCCTTTAGGCTCCTGTCTCCAGGATTATTTCCTTTTTTATTATCAAAACATGCACTTCAGTGTGTTATTGTGTTTTGCCTGTGGCGCTTCCCTTTATCTTTGCGATCGTCGATCTACGGGGTCAGCCCCGCCAAAAGATATCGCAATCACAACATGGGGAGGGCATCTCTTTACCTTTCTTCTGTAGCAAAGGTCGATTGGTCTGGACGTGAAAACCTTATCAAATGGATCAAATACATTATCGCATCCGAGGGCCCCTTTCCTTATCGCAATTGCAGCCAGGAAGGAATTTCGGCAGAAGAAAAAGTTTTATGTTGCATGATCTCCGATCACCGATTGCGATGGGTGACATCATTACTGCCACGTCGAGGAGAGGGAAGGGGGATGGCACACTCCTATTTTGCTAACCATTTTCTTTGTTAATGAATTTCCCAGCCCCTGGTGATATTACATCATATCGCAATCAGGCCCCTGGCGATATTACATCGTATCACAATCGGCTCCCCAACGCAGCCTTTAGGACTTAAATCCCGCTGACACCGATAAACATGGTGCCCTAACCCGTCAACGTCGATATATGATATTAGTTATCAACGGATGACATTTTCTAAAATCACTCCAAATTAAACTAATTCTTAAACTTATTGACATTATATTTATATATTAATTTATTTTTAAGTATAGGGGAAAACTCCACAGTTAAGCGCGCTTGAGCCAGAGGTGGTCTGGGATGGGTAACCTCCTGGGAAGTCCTGGTTACCGGGTGCAAGCCCCGGAAGTGATGATTGACATGGAAAAGAATTAGCGCCCGCAATCCTTAGAAGGCTATTTCATTTGACCATTGTATACTTACTATTATATATATATATTAATATATATATTATATATATATATATATATATATATTATATATATATATATATTTGTAAAGTTGGAATGGGAATAGGGTCATGGACTCCACCTCCTCCACTACACTCCACGTACTGCTCGTCTTCTCCCACTTAACATTTTTACCGGTGGGCGCTGAGATATAAAATATGTATAACCGAATACTTCTGGAGCAGTATTAGTTGGTCGTAATAATCTCTTTCACACTTTCCGTCAACGGGAAAAATAAAAATGCTCACTGCCAATATATATATATATATCCAGGAAACTTGTGAAAGAAGTCGAGAATTTAAAGATTGTCTCTATCCAGAAGTCAGAGAATTTAAATATTCGCCCTCTTTAGAATTGTTGGAGGCCCAGAATTCCACTTAGGCCATGCTATGTTATGCTATGCTGACCTGGATGCGGTGGAAGCACTACTCTCAACCAGAGATATTGCGTTGCACATCTGTGGCTCTGAGCCCTAGAAGGCAAATTCATGAGGCAAGATGAAATTATTGACAACTAAAAAAATATGTATTTCAGAACCTTTTCACTAAAAATAACATGTTAAATAAAAAAAATTTGAAAATAAATTTGTCGTGGTCGAGTCACCTACAAGATCCAACGAACATGGGATATTAATGTACTCCCATTGTTCATTGGCAAGAGTACTTGCCATTAAGGCACTAAAAATTTTTAACATCAAAAAATTATATAAAACAACCCCTTAAAAATATGACTTACATATATTACTTACATAGAAGAGCCTGCAAAACCCCAAATTGGTAAGTCCAACAAACTCCAAATTAGAGATAAGAAGGAAAATAATGATTTAGAAAACGGCATAGATAATGACAGAGGGAAAAAGAGTGATCTAGAGAAGGGGTCAAATCAACTCCAAATTTAAAAATTCCACTTGGGTTGGAAAGTAGACTTAAAGACCTTTCCAACGAGCTATTCTGCGCCCGATTCCGACACCGGGAAGGCCTCCATCTTTGGTCACATTAAAAGAAAATTTATTAAACATTTGCCACATCATATTTGCTTCATAAGCTTGGTACATTAAAAATTTACCTTGTATATCTATATATATATATATATATATATATAATTATATATTATGAGGATATTTCTTTTACTGTGTCAACCTTCTTAAAAAATGAAACAACTCCCTTTCCAAATCAAGTGTTTGATTATGATCTCGTAAAATCCAAGTCGATACTTTCAAAGATCTCAGAGGTAAACAATATGAGACAACAACAAAAGTTGTATGGCCATATACTATACGTAAACAAAGCTGCAATTAAGCACAAGAAATCACAAAAGGCCAAAAGCACAAGACTAGCATCAAACACCCGGACAAGGGAGAGCCGGGCAAACGAGCTGCACGAACATGCACAAAGCCAACCTCGGATCACAACTTAGGACTTTTAATCCCACTACAGTCCTCCGCTCTACCAACTGAGCTAAGGTCGGAATTGATAACCTTTTGTCGTAACATACTTATATAAGTGTGACAGGTAGTTGCAGTAACCATATCACAGGAAACATAGCATTGTTTTCTAAGTTAGATCAGAGTTCTCCCACTGTCTCTGTGTCAGCACACGGGAAATCACACATCAACTCTGCAAAGACTAAGGATTTCTTTATGATATTGTTTCTTTCTCCCTGTGGAATACATAACTTGCCCAATTTATATACCAAACTGTTATGTACATGGTAATCTAACTCTTCAATTTCCTATTTATGGTTGTAATCTCCTTCCATTTATATTAATGCAAAGAATTCTCTGTTTTCCTATTGCATTATCTTTAACTAATTTATGTGGACAACCAAATCTCGTAAAGATATTCTTTGTTAAAAACTTCATGACCACATTATGATCAACCTTTTAAGCCCTGAAAAAGCATGAACCCTGATCCCTTACCTTACCTTTTCAGAACATGTGCTTATAACCTGTTAAATGAAGGAGAAACCATAGTTGTCGTATTGGGTCGAAATCGAGTTGAACAGTGTGACAAATCAATACTTCGCTATGAAAGAGGAACTTGTCCCATCAAGAGGGGAGCTACCCGATCCAAAGAGGGGGTCATCCCATTGATGGTGGACCTGATTAACTTCCTCTAGAGCACTATAAATACAGGCATTGGGCCAGAAGGAGAGAGGTTGAAAGCTGAATATTCCAAAGGGTAGATGCTGCTGGAATTAGGACTTCCTTGTAGAAGCTTGTGAGGAGAGATTCCCACCCAACAATCTCCCACTTTGAGACTGATTATAGCAACTCCACCACTACTTCATTTGCTAGACAATGACTCCACTTTGGACCTGGTTGTTTCTCATCTTCTTCATCATACTTGAAGACCAATTGAAACTGAGCAAATTCCCAGAACATCAAAATGGCGGACTATTGTTCCTTCAAAAAGGAACAACAGAATGAAAAAATTGTTGTTCCTTCGGAAAGGAACAACGAATGGCGAAAATGTTGTTCCTTCGGATGTTATAAGGTTAGAATTAGATAGTTTGCTTTTTAAAAGAAAAAGGAAATAAAGTGTCTCATAGCTTAAATGCACCCAATTAAGTGAAGAAAAAAGGTTAGGGTAAGGAAAATTTTGACCAAAGGAGAAGCAGAAAGAGGCTACGGTACCATTTTTTAGTATTCTGCACTCATTGGAGTAGGTTTTAGAAGCATTTGAGCATTGTATAATGTAATTAACAAATTTATTGGAGTCTTTGATGTAAGAGCTAGTCTTTCCCACTTGATAATGAGATTAAATATGAATCTAACGAGTTTCATGACTTTTGTAAAGAGGCTGGCATTAAGAGGGAGACTACTACACCGTACACTCCTGAACAAAATGGTCTGGTCTCTGTAATGCCCCATCCACTTTTTAGAGCCTCATGAATCACTTGCTCAAACCGTATCTTAGAAAATTTGCCCATAGTTGCCTTTATGAATAAATAATTGTATCTCTCAGTATTGAAATAAAAAAATCGAAAAATTTCAGTCGTCAATCAACGCAGCTAGAAGTAGGCATTTCAAATTGCGGGTAAACTTAAATTTTTTATTTTGTATAAATACAATTTTGGTAAATTCCCATTGAAAGTGCGCATCTCTAATTTCTATTCATGGGTCTCCATATGAATCGAAGATGCCTATAGATCCTCTGCAAGGATCCGAGTGGTGGAAAGAATGTTGTCATGACATCGTACAAGTCCTGGGACACCTGCCAAGAGTGTGGGGCTCTTGTGGGGGCTTGTTGGGCATGTACCAAGCATATCACCATCATCTTAAAAGTGGATTGATTAATAACTAATTCACCCAACTCATCTCTAGTCTATTCGCCAGTTAGACTAAATACAACCAATTTAACAAAGCTAAACTGAACACAACTCCATCAACTGCACCTCCAGTCCACTAAACTCAACTCACTTGAGTTCTAACTGAAGTCATGCATGCAAATATTCAACTAACCCATAAGAACCACGTAAATTTGGGCGCGGCATGGAAACCCCAAATTTTTGGCGCCGAGTGGAAACCCCAAATTTTGGGCGCCGGGTGGAAACCCCAAATTTGGCCGCGGCATGGAAACCCCAAATTTTGGGCCCAAAGAACTACGAATTTCTCCCAAACCGCCATGAATCTCTTCAAATGGTTTATGGGTTATCTAATTGACCCAGCTAGCGAAAAAACCCATGTTTTATTTTCTTCGAATTCGCCTCCGTTTAGGCAAATCACAAGCATCACATTGCTTAAATTTCCTAGGAATTGCTGGCAAACCAGCAACACCATTTTTCTTCAACAAGCGGAGGCTATCATAGTTCAAATGTCCAAGTCTAGCATGCCATAATAAACTTCATGGAAGTGTACCTCAATTTTGTTTTCGGAACTCTTCCAAAACTGGCAAGAAGCTGAAGTCTTCTGCTAGAGGAAGTGTCCCATATTTCCAACTAAAGGCATGTTCACGCATCTTTGTCTCTGGCTACAACTCTGAAACTGATGTGGCAGGTTGTGGCTCAGGCTCGCTTGATGTGGCTTTGAAGCTTGTAGATGACCATCATTTCCCCCCCTGTCAGATACAAGGTGAGAAGATGGAGAAACCTCAACTGCAAGACTGTTCAATATTCTGGAACAAGTTCTGACATGTGTTTGAAATATCTTCTTGGCTGTTGATGCCCATTGCCAAGAAGCGATCCATCCTAGATGAATCTTTGTTCTTGGCTCGGTAATAACCTGGCCGACCAAACCGGTTCGAAGGCTGAGTCGACCCGGTGAGGGCATGACTCGGACCAACTCGGTTGAGTCGGTTTCGAGCCGGCTGATTCTTAAAACAATGCTTTTCTCACAATTTAGCCATCAAAATAAATATTTGTAAAATGAATATTTAAAGGGAAAAACTATATCCTATGGATATATTAAAGTCCTTAAAGACATAATATATATCTATATCTATATATATATATATATATATATATATATATATATATATATCAAGAGAGAGGGGGGGGGGGGGGGGGGGGATTACACATTATTTCATGCATGCAACTCCAAAAAATCAATATATCTTACCCTAACCCCAAATTAACTTTCTACTGGTGTTGAATAAATGAAACAAATAACCCCCAAGTCCAACACTTTTATTATCGTGCGATTTTATCCCTTTTATATTGAATTAACCCATTCCTATTTCATTTCGATAATCGTACCCAGAGAGCTACCAACATAAATGTCAACACACTATTTCACTGGTCAAGCCCTTTTATCCATCTTCACGTCAACAAATTGTACAACAAGATGATATTTTCCTTCAAATATTTGCTACCCTGTAAGATCATGACTATGTTACCAATACAGTACACCTTCTAGGTCATCACTACCTAATACAAGTTCCCATGTCATCACCGATTGCCGATAGCGATATCGCATCGCATTGGATGAGGAGAAGGTTAGTTGCGCTTTAGATGTTATCGCCGATTGCCGATTGCCGATTTCGCATCGCATGGTAGCCCTTCTATCCGGCAAATCTGGTATGTATTGGCAAATACTTTTGTTTTCCCTCTCACTGTTTTTTACCCTTCTCTAATTTGGCAGTGCTAGCTATCAAGTCAAAAGTTGGTCTAAGGTTACCTCTTTGGTTTCCTTTCTCAGCCTTGGGAAACTAAGGAGCGCTAATAGGTGCCTCATGTTCAACTATATATATATATATATATTTTCAATGTCCATATTAAACAAATTTTGTAAGGCAACTTAGTCCTTGTCACTCAAATTAGAACCTATAGTCTAGGAAAAACTGCATAAACAATTAACAAACGCACAGGTACCACACACACAACACGGTACGACATGTGAAAAACAGTGTTTTCAAATCCAGAGAGCACGACATCTCCAACAAACACATGAAACCATTGAGTTTCGAAAGTCAGACAGAAAAAGGAAACCTTGTCGAGGCTATGGACGCTTGTTGGTAGCAGTGGCTCTACTTGTGGCATTGGAATATATCTTGAATTTCCTTATCATGATTATGTCATTAGACCTCTTTTTTCTTAATAAAGAGATCACCATCATCAATATCTACACTTATATTTTTAGAAAACAACTAAAGGTGGTATATTAACTATGACATGAACAAATTCTAAACTTTCGAACCTTTGCAATATGCATTTTACTTATAAAGGAATGTCACCCAATATATGCCTTTATGATCTTCAAAGGTTATTTATTAAAGCAATCTTTTTACACATGATATATCATTATAATTATGCTTTTTAAAAGTTCTTAATGATTACTATGCATCAGCAATCCATGCATTTATGACAGTTAATTACTTCTTCCATCTAGTTGCACCCGATTTGACCATTCCCCTTCGCGATAATGATTGCTTCTATGTGAACATTTAATTTCCATAACTTCTATGGTCATGGTCGATATTTCCTATTGGAAGGAGGTAAGTCATAGCATGTGCATGACGTGACTAAGCACAATTAACAAATATGGAAAGATTTGTCACATAAAATAACTTTGCACGATGTTACTCTACCATATTTCTCATTCCATTAGAAGAATTCTGGATTGAAACAACTTTGCATATAGTTCCTTGGCACCAATCTCTTCCAAAACAACAACAATGGGGGATAATCCATCCGAAATGAGTCTATTTCACTACTGGTGACTCAGCAAGCCCGAAGAATCTTATAGAGGGTGGGTTGGCTTGAATATTTCACCCAATTTTAGGGATTTGATAATGTTGTGGCTTTAGAATTTTTACAAAATTTGCATAATGAATTAACAATGGTTAAAGGTAAGCGGATACTAGTCAATGAAGTGATCTTGGTGGAAGTTACAGGTCTCTCCATGAAAGAATAGAAATGGATAGACAAGCATACTGGACTCCAAAGTACGATGGAATTATTTACAGACCCTGGTGAAGAATTAGGAAGCAATCAGATAAGGTCCTTGTTAGAATATAATATGATTAGCAGTCAACTAGTGAAATTAAAATATTGTTTAATTGGATGTTTTGATACCATCTACATGTCGGAAATTAAAAAATTGGAAATTGGAAATTTTGATACCATTTACACGTCTACTATGGAACATTTTGATCTACTACATTGTTCCTCTTCTCCACTTTGTTAAGCCTTGCTTTATAGCATACCCTTGGAAATAATGTCTGTGTGCTTAGTTACCGTTTAGTGGATGTTCTCATAAGTTATTGATGAAACACTCTTGATAGGGTTTAATGATATTTTTTATTTCTCATTGAAGTTGTCTAGATATATGGAAAAGCATGAAACACTGATTATTTATTGAGAGGGTTTAATAAGATTTCTTATTGCTCATGAAATATTTCTAAATATATGGAAATGCGGAGCTAAATTTTATTATCATGAATCAATGCTTTCAACTCATATTTAACTCACATTGATTTTCATTAAATTGGGAATTATATTATTCATAACCCTCAGGAAGAGTAAGGAGGAGGAGCTTCCTTTTTGCCTTCATTTTTCATGAAAACAAAATATCCATGTCTAAATTTCATTATCATGAATCAAGGCTTTCAACTCATATTTAACTCACATTGATTTTCATTAAATTGGGAATTATATTATTCATAACCCTCAAGAATAGGAAGACAGAGGGGCTTCCTTTTCGTTTTTATTTTTCATGAGGACAAAATATTCATGTCAAAATTTCATTATCATGAATCAATGTTTTCAACTCATATTTAATTCACATTGATTTTCATTAAATTGGGAATTATATTATTCATAACCCGAATAGGAAGACAGAGGGGCTTCCTTTCCGTCTTCATTTTTCATGAAAACAAAATATCCATGTCATTTTTTAGAATGTTGAGAGTTTTGTGCTATTGCTATGAGTGAGTAATTTTTGTCGTCCAAAAAGTCACGGGGTCACATGACTCTATCCACAAAACACACATTATATGAGAGGTATGACTTTTATTACTTCTGATTTCATTAGCATTGTTAATCTTTGGTTATAAATTTGAATATAATCTTCTTATATTCAAATGGAAAACTACCACATGGCCCTCCTAGTAGGATCAAAGGCCGATGTAGCCGCACTTCCAAAAATGTCATTCATTCATGAGATCCAATGGAAAAATATCGCATGGCCCACCTAGTAGGATCAAAGGCCAATGTGGTCGCACTTCTAGGTAAGTGAGCATGTATCCCTACAAGAGTGGGAGATCCAATGGAAAATCGCCACATGGCCTACCAAGTAGGATCAAACGCCGATGTTGTCACACTTTTGGGTAAGGGAGCACTTATCCCTATAAGAGTGCGGCCTATCTCCCTCTTAGGATATAAAGGAACTTATTAAAATGGGACACCAGTGAAGCAAACATGGGCTAGTCTTTACTTGATGTAACACAAAGTATCCCTATTTCTAGCCAACTAACATCATTTGCATATTTCCAAAGAAGATTGAACAAAAGGCTTTGTATAAAGAGCAAGAAAAAAAAGTGCACTTATTATTCTTGTTGCCATTGTAAATAATCTTAATCTCAGTCTATATGAGAATGGTATACCAAGTAAAGAGAATATCTTTGCAATATTTGAATGATGATATCCTCATGCCAGCATGATTTTGCTATAAGGTTTCAAAATCCCCCTTTCAATAAAAATGGGGCGTTTGTGAAGGAGTATCCTTATTTCCAACGAGCCAACATAATTTTCCTATAATGTTTCAAAATCTCTTTAAAAAATGCAGAGCAGATTGAAGAAAATGATTTATATAAAGAGCAAAAGAAAAAAAAAAGGTTGCACTTTTTATTTCTTATTGCCATTGTAAATAATCACGTGTATGAGAATGGTACACCATGTATTGAGAATATCTTCACAATATTTGAGTAATGATACTCTTATGCCAACATTATTTGCCTATAAGGTTTTAAAATCCCATTTTAATAAAGATGGGATGCCAGTGAAGGGAACATGGGCTAGTTTTCACTTCGCACAACACAAAGTATCCCTATATCCAGCTAGTCAATATGATTTTCCTAGAAGGTTTCAAAATCTCTTTCAAAAATGTGTAGTAGACTAAAGAGAAAGCTATGTAGAAAGAGTAGGAGAAAAATTTTACACCTTTTGTTTCTTGTTGCCATTATAAATAATGTGTGTATGAAAATGGTATATCATGTAAAGAGAAATATTTTGCAATATTTGAATGAGAATACTATTTTGCTAGCATGATTTTCCTATAAGGTTCCAAAACCCCTTTCAAAAATGAGAGTGGATTCAATAAAAGCCTTTGTATAAAGGCATGAGAAAAAAATTACTCTCTTGTTTTTCTTTTTATTGCTATGGTAAATAATCTCAATGTATATGAGAATGGTAATACCATGTAGAGAGAATATCTTTGCAATATTTGAATTATTATGCTCTTACAATAATGTTATGCATGGTAAAAATAGGAATATTTCATTATGTTCTCATTGTAATTATGTATAAGAAATGGAGTGCATTTTTTGTGTTATCAATACAAACACTATTCCAACATTTAGAGTTTTAATACTAATATTTTGGTATTCTCTAATTTGAGCTACTTAATTTCTCTTGAAAATATGTAGAGGAAATAGAATCCGTTTATTCCCCAAAGAGAAACCACTACCCAATTATTAGCAATGTTAAAAGCTTGCATGATTGCCCATAGAATTTGGATGGCTTAATTATTGTAATATTATTTGTAATTTTATTATATAATAATATTTGTGTAATGGAGACAATTTAGCTTTATATATGATGTTTAACTTTCTAGGAATTAAGTGAACCATTTAAGAGATGCATCACACCAATTTTATATTACAATTGGTTTGGTTTGGGTTGCATAGTCCATAATAATATCATGTCTTGCAATGGATTAGAATGCTTGTTGAATTGAGCTATGACGTCAACACTCTACATTATTATTATTATATGAAAGTAGGGTTAGATAAAAATGGACATTTCATTTCTTCGCAAGAAAACTAAAGTTAATATTTTAATAGTAAGTATTCATATTAATGTTTTGTAATCAACATATTAAATTCATAAATGCATTTCAAAAACTAAAATTTGTTGCTAATCGAAAAATGTTGGATATAACCAAATGAAAAGTGTCTGTTAATAACGCATTAAAATGACATTATGTTTTGAATAGATGAATACGTAAATTATGATGTTTTGAATAAATTATAGTTGTATTGTTTTTTATTTATCAACATATTGATACAATGAATTGTTGAATTGCGAATGTTCCATGTGCATGAATTCCATTTCTCCCTAGTATTGGCTTATCCATTATGATGTTTTGAGTATTATATGGTTTTTTTTGCTTTTTATTTATCAAAATGTTGAAACAATGAATTGCAAATGTTCCATGTGCATGAATTTCATTTCTCCCTATTATTGGCTTATCCCTAGATCCAATGTCATTTTTTTTAAAAATAAGTTTAGTCTTTATTACCACTACCACAATGCCCCTTTAGGGATTTTTTTTCTAAATTTATTGCTTCATTCACCATGTTGGTCACATTATTGCACTATATACTATTTTCAAAATGATTATGTTTAACCAACCACAACCTATCAATTTGTTTGTTGGGACACTATTGTAATGCTTTATCATGTTGCAATTGATAACATGCATATATTTTTGTCATACAAGAAATAGCCTCAACAACATTTGGAAATGAGATTGTTTATTAAGAATGATTAACACAAACCTTCTTTAGCGCAAAAGAACAAGATGATGTAGCATTAATCAATCAACTAGATTTTCTTAGGTGTAAACAACAAGATGATGTAGCCTCAATCATTCAACTAGATTTTCATAGGTGTCATTGTTAGACTATTAATCAACTAGATTTTCGACACAAATGTGGATTAAATAATGACAGTGACAAAGTATGACTTAATGCTTTATTGGTACAAAAAAATATGGTTAGATTGTGGATCCACAACACATAATTCCTCTATTGCAAGATCACCCTTCAAGGTTGTGGCCATATATGTGATAAATTGATTCCTCTATTGCAAGATCGCCCTTCAAGGTTGTGGCCATATGATGTGATAAATTGATTCCTCTATTGCAAGGTCGCCCTTCAAGGTTGTGACATATGATGTGATAAATTGATAAGCATAAATGTGATTCATAGTGTGTGAATATCATGCTTATGTTAGACTTGCAAAGACACACTTTGAGGAACTTAGAATACTCATTTTTCTACTTTGTTTGGTTTTTATAAATCACTTTAGCAACTGAACTGCAACTTCTTGTAAAATTAAAACTAAAACCCATGCATTAGAACTTCACTATGAGTAATCTCATTATTTCTCTAAACTTTATCTTAGTTACAATAATATAATAAAGAGCATAAAATGAATGTTATATCTA
The DNA here is from genome assembly GCA_000404065.3 of Pinus taeda. NCBI lineage: Eukaryota > Viridiplantae > Streptophyta > Pinopsida > Pinales > Pinaceae > Pinus > Pinus taeda. The sequence continues at coordinate 52,480 of APFE031323427.1, read as the reverse complement.
ATGTGATTCGTCAGTGTGTGAATAGCATGTCCATTTTGGCTTCAAGTCACACCTTGAGGAGCTTAGAATATTAACTTTTCTACATAATTTTGTTTTTATAATTGATATAATTGATTCTACGAAACAAATTGCAACTTATCATAAAATGAAAACTAATACCCATACTTTATAACTTCACTATGAGTAATCTCATTATTTCTCTCAACTTCATCTTACTTATAATAATAAAATAAAGAGCACAAAATGAATGTTATTTCTAATGTAATCCATCAATGTGTGAATAGCATGTCCATTTTGGCTTTGCCAAGTCACCTTGAGGAGCTTAGAATATTAAATTTTCTACATAATTTTGTTTTTATAATTGGTTCTAGGAAACAAATTGCAACTTATCATAAAATGAAAACTAATACCCATACTTTATAACTTCACTACGAGTAATAAAAAAAAAGTATTATCTTAATATTACCCATTAATAAATTACTTAATATTTTTTAATATTATGTCCAAGCAATTTAACATAGTAAGATGAGAAATACTAAAAATATATCCTATATTAAAAACAACTCTACACACATTACTATTTTTTCCCCATATTGAATGGAACTCTGTTCTTGAGAAAGTACTAAGTGGCAATGAATCATTACCACTACAAATTGTTTTATGTAATTACTCTCATGCACTTTGTACTATGAAACTCATTTAAATCTAAATCTGTGGTTCCAAACCTCTAATTGAAATGTACCAATAACCCATGTAAATATCATGATATATAACTATATATTTTCTCTTATCTCAATAGTCCTTAGAAAATATTTTTTATATTTCATTATTGTATTGTTTTTTAAAGTTTTATTAGAAATATAAATTGGAATTGACTCAATGATAAATGGATGCACTTTTTGATCTTGACATCTTCCATTGTTTTTTCTTTAAATGAACATTTATCGTAGCTTAGATCCAAAACAAAATAGACAAAATGGACAACATGGACAACATACAAACAATAGGAGAGGGGAGTGTGTAGTGTACTCTAATAGAAAGCAACAATACTCAAAAAAGAATATAGAGGTCAACTCTGCCAATTGGGCTATGGGAAGGATCCCAACAATGGTATATTTACGACTTTATATTACATTACACATTTATATCATATGTCAGTTTCACTCAATTGATCTAACAATAGGAACGATCCCAACAATGGTATATTTACAACTTTATATTACGGTACACATTTATATCATATGACAATTTCATTCAATTGAGCTAAGAATTCTCTTTTTGGATCAACTCTCTCCTTCGTAATCCTTCAAGTTTTCTTTTTCTGCATTTATTCAAATTGAGAGAACCTTTAAAAACCAAATAGAAAGGTTGCTATAAATTTTTATTTACTATGCGAAATAAAAATACAACCATAATTCCCCAATTCACTTTAAGGTTAGCATAAATTTGTAGTTACTATGGGAAAATGGAGAAAAAAATAATTCGTACCAAACTTTATAATCAACTATTGGAAATAGAAAATAACCATAATTCCTACTTTTTGTTTAAATAATAAAATTAATTTGGTAATCATTTTTTGTTTTAATATTAAAATTAATTTCAATTAATAGGTAATTAAAGATATTAATATTGTTACGAAGGATTTTAAATTAAAATTAAAAGTGATGAAGGATTTTAAATTAAACATAGATGGGAAGATTTCTATTTTCTATAGAATATCGGATGCAATATAAACCCTGGATTTAGTTATGGTTAGGTTAATACGTTTTGTTAGTTGAAAATCACTGTTATTGATTTGTATTTTTTTTGGATAGATGGTTGTAATTTTCAAAATTGCTTTTTTTTAATGCACTTTATCTAAAAATATAAAACTTTTCAATGAAAATTATCCTTGTTATTGATTTGTATTTTTTTGAATAGATGGTTGTACTTTTCAAAACCTGTAAAATGTAAAACTTTTGGATGAAAACTAGTAACATTACTTATGTAATGTTAACCATAGGAAAGAAAAGTGAGCTATTTGAAATACCTTATTGAAAAGAAAAGTAAGCTAATTGAAATACTTATTTATCATTAAGTCAATTCCAATAATCGAAATACTTATTTATCATTAAGTCAATTCCAATACAATGCTTATTTATCATTAAGTCAATTCCAATAATCGAAATACTTATTTATCATTAAGTCAATTCCAATGTGTATTTATAGAAAAATTTCAAAAATAGTGCTAAAGGGAGATTTCAATTTAATAAAACTTAACTTTCGAAAACAATGTTGAAGGGAAATTTTAATTTAAAACGTAGATCAAACCATTTGGTCATCTCCATTGCAGGGCCGTGGCGTTTCCTGGAGCCATGGAAAAGTAAATGTTTGAACCCAATATCCCCAACAAGGTCATTCTCGAGCCGTGGAAAAGTAAATGTCTGAAACCAATATCCCCCACCAACAAATGTCAATGTAAATGTCAATGGTATCCAAATAGGAAAAGGCATTGCTGGAAATCAATCCCCAATTTCACTCCAGCAGCTACCATCAATTTCAGTGCTACAAACCAGAGACGGAGAGCAACAGAGTTTCCGGATAGATTTCTGCTGTTCCTTCAAAGGCTCAGAGGAAACCTTCATTAAATTGCACGCTGGAATGGAGCTTTTACAGATGCTCCAAAGCGAGCAGCAGAGTTCTGCTCGTAATTTAGCACTTATCATCGAGAGGTTCTGCTTTTAGGCCTGGAGGTGCGAAACCCATTCACAGAAGAATGCAGTAGGCCTGGAAGTGCGAATACCATTTCTATCTCTGATGCTACAGAGACGAGAGGGGTTTATGCACGATCGAAGTACCAATTCACAGAAGAATACAGTAGGCCTGAAGCTTAGGTTGGTCTTGCGAATACCATTTCTATCTCTGATGCACGATCGAAGTTTCTGTGTAGTTCGTGGATAAGTTCATCGATCTCCATCACAGTGGGTATTCATCAATCGCGATTTCTCCCACACGTATGAGATGAATATTTACAAGACACCTTTTATAGATACCAGAAATATATGCGCTTCGAAAGCCCTCCGATCTAGCTGTCAGATGGTCGCCAAGTGGCCATACGATCCTGTGCTCCGATGGTCGTCACATGGCACTTTAGGCATCCTTCCGATCTAGCGCTCAGATGGTCGCCAAGTGGCACTTCGAGAGCCGTGCCTGGCAAATAGAGAGCCTTCCGATCTAGCGCTCAGATGGTCTCAGATGGTCGCCAAGTCGCACTTTAAGAGCCTTCCGATCTAGCGTTCAGATGGCTGCCACGTGACACCTCAACAGCCTTCCGATCTAACAGCTTTCCGATCTAGCGCTCAGATGATGGCTGCGACGTGGCACTTTGAGAGCCTTCCGATCTAAGATGGCTGCCACGTGACACCTCAACAACCTTCCGATCTAACAGCTTTCCGATCTAGCGCTCAGATGATGGCTGCGACGTGGCACTTTGAGAGCCTTCCGATCTAAGATCGCTGCCACGTGACACCTCAACAGCCTTCCGATCTAGCGCTCAGATGATGGCTGCGACGTGGCACTTTGAGAGCCTTCCGATCTAGCGCTCAGATGGCTGCCACGTGACACCTCAACAGCCTTCCGATCTAGCGCTCAGATGATGGCTGCGACGTGGCACTTTGAGAGCCTTCCGATCTAGCGCTCAGATGGCTGCCACGTGACACCTCAACAGCCTTCCGATCTAGCGCTCAGATCGCTGCCACGTGACACCTCAACAGCTTTCCGATCTAGCGTTCAGATGATCGCTGCGACGTGGCAGCTCGTCAGCGATCCGATAAGGCGCTCAGATGGCTGCCACGTGGCAGATCCACAGCCCTCCGATCCGGCGCTCAGAAGGCTGCCACGTGGCATCTCCACAACCCTCCGATCCGGTGCTCAGAACGCTGCCACGTGGCAACCCTCCGATCCGGCAGCTCGTCAGCGATCCGATAAGGCGCTCAGATGGCTGCCACGTGGCAGATCCACAGCCCTCCGATCTGGCGCTCAGAAGGCTGCCACGTGGCATCTCCACAACCCTCCGATCCGGTGCTCAGAAGGCTGCCACGTGGCATCTCCACAACCCTCCGATCCGGCGCTCAGAAGGCTGCCACGTGGCATCTCCACAACCCTCCGATCCGGTACACAGGGGATAGACACATGGCAGCTAGACAACCCTCCGATCCGGTCCACAAGTGAAAGACACGTGGCAGGTCCACAGCGCTCCGATCCGGTGCACACGTGATAGACACGTGGCAGCGCCACAGCCCTCCGATCCGGTGCACAGGTGATAGACACGTGGCAGCTCCACAGCCCTCCGATCCGGCGCTCAGATGGCTGCCACGTGGCAGCTCCACAGCCCTCCAGTCCGGCGCACAGATGATTGAAACGTGGCAGCTCCACAGCCCTCCGATCCAGCACTTAGATGGCTGCCACGTGGCACGTCCTTAGCCATCCGATCCTGCACTCAGATGGCTGCCACGTGGGACCTCCTCAGCCATCCGATCGGGGGCTCAGATGACTGCCACGTGGCAGGTCGTCAGCCCTCCGATCCGGCGCTCAAATGGGTGCCACGTGGCAGGTCGTCAGCCCTCCGATCCGGCGCATAGATGATAGACACGTGCCAGCGCCAAAGCACTCCGATCGGCACTTGGATAGCTGCCACGTGTCAACTCCTAGCCATCCGATCCCGCACTCAGATGGCTGCCACGTGGGAGATCCACATCCCTCCGATCCGGCGCTCAGATGGCTGCCACATGGCAGATCCACATCCCTCCGATCCGGCGCTCAGATGGCTGCCACGTGGCAGATCCTCAGCGCTCCGATCCGGCGCTCAGATGCTTGCCATGTGGCACCTTCACAGCCCTCCGATCCAGCACTTAGATCCCTGCCACGTGGCACGTCCTTAGCCATCCGATCCTGCACTCAGATGGCTACCACGTGGCAGATCCTAAGCCATCCGATCCGGCGCTCAGATGTCTGCCACGTGGCAGCTTGACAGCCCTCCGATCCGGCGCTCAGATGGCTGCCACGTGGCATCTCCACGGCCCTCTGATCCGGCGCTCAGATGCTTGCCACGTGGCAGCTCCTCAGCGATCCGATCCGGCGCTCAATTTTTTGCCACGTGGCAGATCCACAACCCTCCGATCCGGCGCCCAGATCGCTGCCACGTCGCATCTCCACAGCCCTCCGATCCGGCACTTAGATGGCTGCCACGTGGCACCTCCTTAGCCATCCGATCCTGCACCCAGATGGCGGCCACGTGGCAGCTCCTCAGCCCTCCGATCCGGCGCTCAGATGCTTGCCACGTGGCAGCTCCACAGCCCTCCGATCCTGCATTTAGATGTCTGCCACGTGGCACCTCCTTAGCCATAAGATCCTGCACTCAGATGGCTGCCACGTGGCCGCTCCTCAGCGATCCGATCCGGCGCTCAGATGGTTGCCACGTGGCATCTCGACAGTCCTCCGATCGGGCGCTCAGATGGCTGCCACGTGGCGGCTCCACAGCCCTCTGATCCGGCGCTCAGATGCTTGTCACGTGGCATGTACACAGCCCTCCGATCTTTCGCTCAGATGGCTGCCACGTGGCAGCTTCCAGCCCTCCGATCCGGCGCTCAGATGCTTGACACGTGGCATCTCCGCAGCCCTCCGATCAGGCCCTTAGGTGGCTGCCACGTGGCACCTCCTTAGCCATCCGATCCTGCACTCAGATGGCTGCCACGTGGCAGCTCCTCGGCCATCCGATCCGGCGCTCAGATGGATGCCACGTGGCAGATCCACAGCCCTCCGATCCGGCGCTCAGATGGCTGCCACGTGGCATCTCCACAGCCCTCCGATCCTGCACTTAGATGGTTGCCACGTGGCACGTCCTTAGCCAACCGAACCTGCACTCAGATCGCGGCGACGTGGCAGCTCCTCAGCCCTCCGATCCGGCGCTCAGATGCTTGCCACGTGGCAGCGCCACAACCCTCCGATCCTGCACTTAGATGTCTGCCACGTGGCACCTCCTTAGCCATCCGATCCTGCACTCATATGGCTGCCACGTGGCAGCTCGTCAGCGATCCGATCCGGCGCTCAGATGGTTGCCACGTGGCATCTCGACAGTGCTCCGATCGGGCGCTCAGATGGCTTCCACGTGGCGGCTCCACAGCCCTCTGATCCGGCGCTCAGATGCTAGCCACGTGGCATGTCCACAGCCCTCCGATTTCGCGCTCAGATGGTTGCCACGTGGCAGCTCCTCAGCGCTCCGATCCGGCGCTCAGATGCTTGACACGTGGCATCTCCGCAGCGCTCCGATGAGCCACTTAGATCGCTGCCACGTGGCACCTCCTAAGCCATCCGATCCTGCACTCAGATGGCTGCCACGTCGCAGCTCCTCAGCGATCCGATCCGGCGCTCAGATGGATGCCACGTGGCCGCTCGACAGCGCTCCGATCCAGGACTCAGATGTCTGCCACGTGGCAGCTCCACAGCCCTCCGATCAGGCGCTCAGATGTTTGCCACGTGGCGGCTCCCCAGCCCTGCGATCTGCACAGATGGCTTCCACGTGGCACCGCAAGAGCCTTCCGATCTAGCGCTCAAATGGTCGCCACGTGGCATCTCCACAGCGCTGCGATCAGGTGCACAGATGAGACACGTGGCAGCTCGACAGCGCTCCGATCCGGCACTTAAATCGCTGCCACGTGGCACCTCCTTAGCCATCCGATCCTGCAGTCAGATGGACGCCGGGTGACAGCTCCTCAGCCATCCGATCTGGCTCTCAGATGGCTGCCACGTTGCCGCTCCACAGCCCTTCGATCTGGCGCTCAAATGGCTGCCACGTGGCAGTTCCACAGCCCTTTGATGCGGCACTCAGATGCTTGCCACGTGGCATCTGCACAGCCCTCCGATCCGGCGCTCAGATGGTTGCCACGTGCCGGCTCCACAGCCCTCCGATCTGTTTCTCAGATGGTTGCCACGTGGCGGCTCCGCAGCCCTTCTGCCCATATGGCTGCCACGTGGCGGCTCCGCAGCCCTCCGATCTTGTGCCCAGATGGCTGTCATCGATAGGGTATCAGCGATAAGGTCTCTGATGTAGATAGACTATCACCGATAAGGTGTCTGTGAAAGATAGGGTATCCGAGATAGGTTCTCCGATGCAGATAGCCGATCAGGTATAAGCTATTTGCCAAAGATAGGATATCAGCGATTAGTATCTACTTCATATCATAGATAGGCTATCGATTGTATATAGTATAAGCACTAAGTTATCCATTATCGATAAGTTCTACTTATCCGCTGAATAAGTCATCCGCGGAAATTACAGTCGACAGAGCAGGTTGCATATACATTTCCATAAACAATCAGAATTCTTTGGCAGCGGTGTATTGTCTCTGACACTTCTTTAAAGTATGGCTCCGTGTCTGCATATGTAATGTATGGCTTATTTTATTCTGGGTGTGGCTATCAATGGGGAGTGATCTCATTCGAGTTTCTCTTCTACTGCAAAACGCCATGAAACCCTGGAAACCGTAGCTCCGAGTTTTCCCTAACTCTGTGAAGCCTTTGCTCTGTACGCTGGTGAGATGAGAGGGCTGATATTAAGGCTGTTGGCTGCAATTTCAGAAGCTTTAGAGCTGGATTCCGATTACTTTAACAGAATTCTTGGCAAACATCGCCAACGGATGTCTATAAATTGCTGTCCTTCATGCCCAAACCCAGACCTTACTCTAACTGCACCCGGCTCTGTATAGAGGATACAAGGTTGAAGAGTTTATGTCAGCTGCGTGGAGCAAGGGATCAAAGGGAAAGAGTCTTCTGGATCATTTCAAGATCTAATGGATCATGATTGCTGTCAGTTGGTGGAGCCTAGCCATCCATTTGCCTTTGCATTGCGCATGCATCCCATCCTGAACGTCTTATTTCAAAGTATATAAATAAATAATACACGATGCCCATCGATGCATTGTGGTAGTTTTATACATTGAGATGAATGCACTACTTTAAAAACATAATTTATTTTAAATTACATCCTTTTTCATATATTTAAAGCCATTAAGGTTTGACAAGTGGATTCTTCGGGTTTTGGTGGAGTGTGATGTCACATTCAGTCTGCTAGGGGAGATTGAAATTACACATGGGAAGAAGAGCTTTCATCAACTTTTGGACTACTGGAGAGTCTTGTTTAGATGTACGGTATGTCGTCAGTGAGGACATCTTAAGGCCTCTTTCCCCTAATTTCCTAAGTCAAAATCAGGCAGTGGGACTCTTTGGTGGACCTTCCTCCATTATTCATGCTCCATTATATATATAGGTTTTTATATTTAGTCAATTTTCTTAAAGTTGTGTAATCAAAATAAGTTTCCCTCGTTTTTGATAACTATCCCTAACTTCTTTTTATGAAAAAGGGTTTTATTTCTTTACCTTGGGAAATTATTTTCTCATAATTCTTAATCAAGTTAGTTTGGAATCTAAGATTTTAATTTATTTATATGTATTTAATTATTTAAGTCATAATTAAAATATTAATTTTCTTAGTTTAGTCTAGAATATATTTTATATTTTATGTAAGAAAAAGAAAAATATAATATTAATATCTTTTGTTACACATTTGACTTAATTATTTAGTGTTTGATTAAATTAATTCTTCCTTGTTTTTTTACCTAGTCAAAAGTAATCAAAAGTAGTTGTTTCTTTATAGTTGTTGGAAGGATTTGTCTATCTATTTAACCTGTTTCCATGATCTGATTCTTCATCTTGTCCTGACGATGAACCACAACCACAGTTGGTTCGAAACCCGTCGACAAATATTCTTTGATGTGTTTTTTCTGAGAAAAAAAATAAAAATAAATAATCTTCTTATAATGTAGATATGGATCACATAAGCCTAAACTCATTAATTTTATTATTATTTATGAGAAGTGAATGTTTTATTCAAAAATAATTCAACAATTTCATATATTAATTAATATTATTAGATAACTAAGCAAAAAAACACAATTTAGAATTTGCATGTCACGTATACAATTTACATTTGAAGCTAGGGCAAAGTTGAGATTGATTCCCTATGTGTAGCTTGGTCTTTAATCGAAGAGACAATAAAAGAAAAGCTCCAACCTTTATACGAAGATTCAAATGAATAGGTGGATATTTGGCCAAATCGATTTTTGGCCTAATAACAATTTGCAACAAAATCATAGCATAAAACAAAATTTTTGGAAAACTTCAATAAAATTGTTGGAAGAGATTTCATTTAAATTCTTAAATGTCATACATTTTCAAACAAATATGATGTGTTCAAGTATCAATACCCTAACAGTCGAATTTCACCTTAAATGGATTGATGTTCATGGGAGTTTATTATATTCACTTAAAGTTTTGATTTTGAAGCAAAAAGGACTTGGTAATGTGCACTTTCACAAACACTTTTACCAAGTTCAATCTTTTAAGAACTTTTTTTGGCTTTAAGAGTTAGTGTACCATACCAAAGCAATAAATTGATGTTGTGCAAAATCCACTTCACAACGAGAAAACTTTTCTCCTATTTTGGATAACCATCTAGAAAGCAGGCCTACACATTGCTTAATGATGATGATTTGACAGCTCCACCATTTTCCCCAATCATTACACCTCTCACCATCTAGCATTTATCTTGAATGAAGGCGAGCTACCACTCAATAGGTACTTAATATTTTGGGCATTTAGTATGGATAAAAAAATGATTTGAACAATTGATTGATCTTGATTGTAAGCTTATTCTTTCACCTTACCAAACGGGTTAAAGATAGGCTACCACTCAACAAGTACTTTGATCATTGTGCAATCGGGTGCATTTACTTAATGTTTTGGTCATTTAGAATGGATAAAAGGGTAATCTAAATGATTGATTGATCATGTTTGTAATTTTCTTCCCTCACCTTACCATAGGGGTTAATCTTTAGCCCTAGTCCAGTGAGACCTGCCCTAAGGCCTTAGGGTTATACGAGGGGCACTACGTGGAAGCCATTGAAATAGCATGTTCATTCTCTCTTTTTACTGTACTTAAACTTTCCATGTCACATTATTAGCCCATGATATCATCTACATTCTTCAGGTCTGTCACTAGTTCATTGCGATTTGGCACTCTTATCCACATCCTTGAGTAGGGCCAGAAAACATTTCCCTAGAAGTTAATGCAGGTAAAGAATGTAAAAGCATGATATGGCCACAATGGAAGGAAAATATTATTGAAATGCAAAACATGGCTGAGACATAAGTTAGCATGTGAGCAAAAACCTAACATCTTCACATTAGCAATCACCCAACTCCTAAGCACTTATGCTCCATCTCATCAAAAGGGTCACTTGCATGTCCAAACCTTGATGAGCAATAAATTGCTTCATCTTAAAGGGGTAATTAAATGTTATATCATAAAGAGAAAGCTTTGATCCTTGAGTTATGCACCAAAACACAAAGCATTATAAAAAAGAAATAAAAGGGCCACTAGAGCCTTTACTTCTTTTTGGCGAAAAAAGTGAGCAAAGCAAAGTAACTCATGAATCCACAATCATTACCTCCATTACATCTATATACTAAGGATGTGGATTCCCACTCACTGGTCCCATTTGACCATGCCTCTTGGCCATGAAAATTTTCCCCTCCATTGCCACTTACTTATGCCAACACCTATTGTTTAAGTCTTAACCTTGGAAATGTCACCTCCTCTTGGGTGTTGGAAGCACCTAATAAGGTTGACTACTTAGCCACCCCTACAAAAGTGGGGAACACCTTTACCACACTTGATCTAGTTAGATATTTGAAGTCGATCTCAGTTTGAAACATGAATATGACCTTAACACTCAAGTATCATCCATTCACTGGCATCTAAAACAGAGGACCACTAGGCGTCAAATACAACACCACTTGGCATCAAATAGTGGAACCACTTATCTTCAAATTTGACCCCATTGCCAAGTGAGCTATTGTGCCACTTGGAATCAAATAATCAAAGCATATGGCATCAAATTACGGGTCCAAATCGAAGGGCGCCATTGATGAGCCATTACCACATTGCTTGCATCAGAGAAATGCCACTTCGCACATTTCCAGGCTTGATTTTGCTTCTCATTTCAATATTTATATTTCCCTTCCTATATTATGTTGCTTAGGCCAACCCACAAAATTGCTTGAACAAAACCTAAGAATAATACCAACCTTCCCATATTTATCAGAACAGGGAGGGGTTGGGCAGGGGACGCCCATCTGTCTAGACGATTTAACCATACATATGTCTATAAAGGAAAAAGATTCCACCCTGCTTCATTTGGAGAACCATGACAGGAGCTTGCAGACATAATCCAGAGGTACATTACATGTGACAACCACCATGATGTGGTAAGACCATGCCATCTCAAACTATTGGCAGCTTTAAAACAAAAAATAGTCTCAAACATACCTTTCTTTCTGAATTTCCTTTTACATGAAGCTTCTGGTAGATTGGGTAGAGATAAGGATCCAAGTATTATAGTCAGTCACCACTGTTTAATCAAATTGATAGTTAGTAGGGAATTGGAATTCTCACAATTAAGTTGGGACGATTTTTTGGGATCTAATGACCTGTCGTCTCTGGAAGAAATGTGTGAAGAAGAAAATACTTAGCTTGATATGGAAAACATTCAGCCAGACATGGAAAATGCTCCCCCTGAACTAGTAAATAGTCAGCCAAGAGAGGAAAGTGATAATCAAACCCCTGTTTTGCAGAATTTGACTAGAGCTGAGAAGAGGGTAGTCTTTGTCCTAGTTTTGTTTCCATCTAAGCGTAGAAGGTTTGAAAGATTGGCCAGGGAAAAGCAGCCTATAGGGTTTGTTGAGCATGCATCGGAGAATGAGTTGTCTCAAGAATATACTATGGAGCAGCAAGTTAATTCACCCTGAATTTGTGAAGAGGAAATAGCCCAGGTCTTCGAAAATATGGGAACCCTATTTTCTTTTGGAGGGAATGAAGATTGTTTTGAGAACCCATATGAACCAGCTGTTGATTTTGCGAACTTTACCCCTAATTCTGATAACACTGAGATCTTTCCATCTTCACCAAGCATGCATATCCAGGAACATTCAGAAAAATCGGTTGAATCTATGAAAGAAACAAGCTTTTCTAGAGAAGGGACCATTCCATTGACCCCTGATAATCATAATTCTGAAGATAACTCAATTGCTATAGTTTTGATTGATGAAAATTCTGAGAAAAAAATAATAATAAATAAATAATAAATTAATTAATAATATAATAAATAAATAATAAATAAATAAATAAATAATAAAATTAAAATTAAAATTAAAAAACTGAGTACCTCCTGGTAATTAAAATGTCACTATTGCTACATCTTTATCTACAACACTGATTTTAGAACCTACTGAAGGATTGAAAGAAAGGAATAGGCATAGAATCAAGCCATTAATGCAAGAAAATAAAAAACTAAGAAAAGGGATGGAACAGCTCAGAAAATGGCTTAGAAACTCTAGAGGATGTTGTAGAAAGAAAATAAAAACTATGAAAATTGAAGTCCAAAGTGAGGGAACTCCCATGAATCATGCAGAAACTCAAATTGAGGGAACTCCCATGAATCATGCAGAAACTCAAACTGAGGGAACTCCCATGAATCATGCAGAAACTCATACTGAGGGAACTCCCATTAATCATGCAGAAAATCAAACTAAAGGAATTCCCATTAACCATGCAAAAATTCCAGCTGAGCATATTCCCACTAATTATGTGGGAATTCAAACAAATATCAACCCTTTTGTGGTTACATTGGAAGCAGCAATCCAAACATGCCTATTGATGACTATTAACAGGGATACACACACTGAATTAGTTCTTCCCTATTCTCCCTTGATCAAGGATACCACTATCCAAGTATTAAACGGGGAATTGGAAAGGCATAAACAATTTTTGACACAATATTGAGAGAAAGTAATACCTCAGGTAGAACAATAAGAGTTGCTACAAAAGTACAAATAACTGGCCATTACTGAAGACGAAACCCATGCCGAACTTAGAATGGACAAAAATAAAACAGAGAAATTATGAGGGCAACTCCAAAAATATTTGGAGCAAACCAAGGAAATATGCTCTATGTACTTTGATGCATTGTCTTGTAGATCTCTAGCTAAAAATTATGCCCTATTTCCTCTTGAACGATATTTATTACTAAATGTACGAGCCATACGGTCTGGCCAACCTTTTGAGTTCACTATTGTTTCTGATTTTATTAAGTGTTTTCAAGAGCAGAAGGATAATGTCAGATATTTCTTATGTGAACTTTACATGCATAACTTTTTTCTAGAAGAACAGAGGAATGAGAACTCTAGTTCTTTTATCGAGGATGTGCAATTCCAAGTTTTCATATCCTTTGCTAGGAATCAAATCGAATGGTATAAGGCCTATAGAATATTTCAAAGAAGAAATAATGGTTTAGACCTTTGGATCAGAGGGGAACGTAACAGTGCACTACGAACTTTTATAAATCATAAAAGGTTCATGGAATGACCTAGGGTTGTTTTCGCTTTAGCCCCCACGCATAAAGATGTTCTTATAGAAGGTCTGGATTATTTCAAAGACATTAAAGAGGATTCCCTGTGAGTAGCACAACATCAATGGAATGCATCTCCTAATGAGAACAAGAACAAAGATCCTTTTAGTTACAGAAATTTCCAGGTAGCAACCAATCGGATGCAACGTTATAGTCGTATGGTTTTTTCTGAAGGACCCACTTGGATTGGGTGTCGGTACATATGCCCTATTATATGGAATCCTCCATATGGTTACAATGTTGAATATGAACTTTCTAAAAGAGGGGAAAATGAAGCTTTCAATGTTCTTCAAAACAAGAATAGATTTCGGAAGTATGGTGAACATTCTTACCCAGCTTATTTGTTGACCTTGCTACATGTTAATCATATTTTTGCATGAGGACGTGCAATAAGGTAAGTTGTGGGGATGATCCAGGTGGATGTTGGTGGCCACCCACCTATCCCACTTGGACCCCCCACAATTGTCTCTTTCAGTTTTTCAGTTTCATTATTTGTAGCACAATTTACTGTTTTTGGCAGTATTTCGGGTCTTGAACTTCTAGAGTCGTTTTGAGGCCCTAAATGACGTTTTTTGGGAAAAATGGGAGAAACATGGGTCATGGACCAATGTTTCCCACTCAAAATTTGTAGTCCTCGGATATATCTTTCTAACGAGGTATTGTGCACGTCAAACGAAGATCGTATGCCAAAGTTACGACCCCGGGAAGTTGATGTACCAATTTACCCAAACGAGGCCCACAATTTTGTGCTTCATCTCCTAGGGGCAGGTTTTTGGATGTTTAGGGTTTTCCATTGTTTCTCAACAATAAATAGGCCTTCGAGCCTCATTGTAACACGGTTTAGAGGCATGTAGCCGCCACATCTCTTCTCAGAAATAAGCTACCATCGCCCTAGCTAGTTTATTTCCATTTATGTTTGTAAGCATATTTCAGTATTTGATATTAATGGAATGAAGTATTATGTCTATTTAATCTCTGTATTTATGGTTATTTCTGTACTTTATTGCATTCTTATTTAAATCCAGATCAGTGGTATCAGAGCGGTCTGCTTTTTCTCTGTTTGTCTTTGCATGTCCCCAACGAGGTCGAGATATGAGTTAGGGCTTGAACTGGTCGAACCTTAGCAAGACCAGCCCCGCAAATCCCGATGGCCTCCCATGGCAGATGAAAAGAAATACAAGGGGGCAGGAGATCCTATCAAAATCTTTCTCGAAGAATCCCTCGAGTGACAAAGGAATGTGATGATGGAAAACTTTACCCAGATCCTTCAGCAGTTACCCAAGGGCAATGCATATGCTTCCAACAGCTACTCTGGAAACGCCACACCCTTTAAGGTACAAGTTAACTTTGAAATCCCCATATTTGAGGGTCAGATAGACGCAGATGCCATAGATAAATGGTTAAATCTGCTGGAAGGTTATTTTTTTGTTCATGATTTTTCCAGTTGGGAAAAGATCACTTTTTCACTTCTCAAAGCAGCCCCCCATATCAAGAACTAGTGGGAAACCTACTGCGAGCAGAAGGATGAAAGTACGGGCTCACCATTTTCAGCCGCACCCACTTGGAATTCATTCCGTGATGCCATCAAGGAGCAGTACTACCCTGTCAGAAGCTATGAGGACAAATACATAAAGTGGACCACACTGCGGCAAGGAAGGGACCAAGATGTGCCAGAGTTCACAACTATTTTTCATACCCTTCACACAAAGTTGGGTATTAAGGATTCTAAGCGGAATTTGGTACTCAAATACCGGAACTGCCTACACAGGTACATCCAGGATGAGATGGAGTTCCTAGACATCTCCTTGCTCGGCGCGACATACTGATACGCTGTCAAGATCGAGCAGAAGTTTAAACAAAAGAAGCGAGACTTTGGATTTGCAAATCCAAAGCAAGGGAAAGGCTTCCCCAAACCGCAAAACTAAGTACAAATCCAAGACAGGGTGACCTAAGACAACCCGTCGAAGCTGCAAGAAAAGAACAACACCACAAAGTCAAAGAAGGACACAAGAAAATGGTGTGAATTCCATAAGAGCCCCGCTCAAAACATAAGTGAGTGTCGGACCAAGCAGTCGTTGGTGGCTGAGTTGAAGGCTTCAAAATCAGATGCATGTTCCGACCCTGAGTTAGAACCCGACAAGAGGAATGACAAAGGGAAGCAGATCATTGACACGAAGCCCAGTGCCACTGTTGCCACCACCAAGATCCAGAAGAATGAGCTCGAAGATCCAGAGGAGGGGGAGCATCTTTTCCACTCACAGATGTGGGTGAAGGGTTCATGCTCCAATTCATTTTTGGCAGTGGGAGCCAAAAGAACCTCATTTCAGCAGAGGTCATGAAGAGGCTGGGACTACCAACCATACCACACCCGCAACCGTACAGCATCGAGTGGCTTCCCTACAGCATCAAGCCCTTCACATATGAGGTATTGTGATGTTGCACCTCTTAATGTTTGTGATACATTATTATGCCAACCATACTTGTGGAAGCAACATGTTGTGTATGATTCAAGGCCTCACACTGTTATTATTTCTTTGGGTAATTCATTATACAGGATACCGGAGGTAGCCCCCCCTACCGCCACCTCTTTGATCTCTGCCATAAAAATGCAGTAAGATCATCTCCCATATTAGGAAATTCATTTTCTTTATGGTTCACTCTCAAAGTAAGGGGAAGATCGTAGCCACATCTAGGGCCCCAGGGAAGGGTTCCTCCATGCAACAGAAGCAGGTGGATACAGTCGTGAAAGAAGGCAGAAACATTTTCTCCACCCACAGGGGTAACGTTGCACTGTCAGGTCAAGCATTCATTCTCTCTGACTCCCAAAACACCTCTACCCAACGAGCTGATATATCGTCGCTCCATTCTAGAAAATTCCAAGTACAAGAAGCAACATCAGGTGCCATGCAAGTTTCAGGTGGACAACAAAGTTTGGTTACATTTGCATAAAGAATGCCTTACAAGAGCCCATCGGAAACTCAGACCACTCTGATATGGTCCTTACACCATTACCAAGGTTGTGGGAAACAATGCTTTAAAGCACATCATTCCCCCATTCCTTGGCTTGCACCAAGTGTTCAATGTGGACTGCCTTCGACCATGCTTCTCATCATTACTAGACACATCAGAGATTGCAGAACAGCTCACCAGGGACCAAGTTCAGTAGAACTTTCCCCATCTCATGGAGGCACTCAACGCAATGGGGACTATTGCTTCCTAAGGGGGGAGGAATGATCCAAGTGGATGTTGGTGGCCACCCACCTATCCCACTTGGACTCCCCACAATTGTCTCTTTCAGTTTTTTAGTTTCCTTATTTGTAGCACAATTTACTATTTTTGGCAGTTTTTAGGTCCTGAACTTCCGGAGTCGTTTTAAGGCCATAAACGACGTTTTTTGGGAAAACCGAGAGCAACATGGGTCATACACCCATGTTTCTCACTCAAAATTTGTATTCCTCGGATAGATATTTCTAACGAGGTATTGTGCGCGTCAAACGAAGATCATATTCCAAAGTTACAACCCCGGGAAGTTGATGTACCAATTTACCCAATAAATAGGCCTTCGAGCCTCATTGTAACAGAGTTCAAAGGCATATAGCCGCCACATCTCTTCTCAGAGATAAGCTACCATCACCCTAGGTAGTTTATTTCCATTTCCGTTTGTAAGCATATTTCAGTATTTGATATTAATGAAATGAAGTATTATTTATGTTGCATCTTTGTATTTATGGTTATTTCTATATTTTATTGCGTTCTCGTTTAAATCTAGATCAGGGGAATGTTGGGCCATGAAAATGGTATAATTCTTCTCCCTAATTCCTTAAATAAACATTATGTTTTTAAGTAGTTTTCATTTAATTTGTAATGATTTAAGAGAAAAAGGATAATGAAAGTGAGTTGAAGATAGTATAGTTAGTTTGAGTCTTTTAGATATCGAAAAGGTTATAATTTGAGTAAATTGTTATGTAGATCATTCCAATCGAACAATTGTTGTTCCCTCGAGATATTGGAGAAAGATTTTGGATCAGTCGATGCCTTATTTGTGGCAAATTACAGCTCAATGTCTGAGTGTGATCAAAGAATGAAGTCAAAGGAAACTAATCATTACTGCTCAAGGATCTTATGGTTAAAAGAGAAATCTTGAGAATCTGTTGATTCTCATGATAGCTCCATATTCAGTTATTAATGTAATATATAAGACAGTAAGTGAAAAGGAAAAGAGCCTTTTTTATTATTACTTTTTCACTGTATATTGCATACAACAATCTGAATTTGAACTTTCTCAAGGCCATTGTGTAAAACGCTTTGAAGTTAATGAACTTGCGCAAGATCTTACCTTAGTCCTTAGTATTGAATCTATCTAAGACAATACTCGTGGAGACCGTGGGCCCAGTCACCGGAGGTTCTACTATCTGTTATGTATCATTATAGTTAGTTGCTTTTCTACATTCGCATTAGCTGTGTTTCTATTCACTTGCCTTTTCTTTCATGGTAGATAATCAATTGAATTTTGTATCTTGTAATTTTGTTTTGCATTTCCTGAAACTGTTGATTGGACTGTGTTACATGAATGAAAGGTTTGATTTTGTGGATTTCATAAGTTATCTTTAAGTAATACTTTTAAGCATTCGTGTTATTTACTAGTATTCCTTATGCGTAGGATTTGTTGAAGGATAGATAGAATGGTTGATGAATTAAAATAGTCTTCTTTCATAATATTGTAATTGTAGGAGTAATTATTTGTTGTCATCATTTGTCTCTGCAACGATTGAATTAGGATAATGTTTAACGTAACTCTTCTGTAGCAATCATTTTACACTCTTTCATAATCTAAGAATCTATTCTTGCATATATTGTGTCGATAGCCTTGAAATAAGAGACGAATCCCGAGTTGATAAGATCAATGAATCTCAGATTAAGTTGATTTTAAAGAGTCATCTTAGTGCCCAATAGTATATCTCGGTTATGGTTTATAGGTGTGGCTAGATAAAATTAATATGGAGGGAGATCTTGATACCAGGCTGGTAGCTATATTAGAATTGAAGAATTTATCATAAAAGAAATTTGAAGTTACCTACCCTCTGGACTTTGTTGGTTCTGATGGTTGTTTGAAAGATAAAATAATGGTGATCCTACATCATCATAAGTTTGTGATGAAGATGCTCCAAGAAATGAGTATGATCATGAAAATTAGGCTAAGACTTTGGCAACTTGTAGAAGTTACACCATATTATGTTTGAGTCATATCAAGAGAAGTACCTAAGTCTAAAATAATAGTGATTCCACATGTTATGGGATTCTTATCAAACCTTCTACCTCAGTGTCATCTTCTCCATACAAATTTTTTAACTATTGGAAGTTATTCATAACGGTTGAGTGGCACACCTTGTGCAAAGGGAACATTTATAGGGAAATATCATAGTATGGAAAAGGAAGAGTTTCTCCAATAATGTTTCTCACTATCATACATCGTAGCATTGTTGAATGATAGCTTTGGAATATCAATGAATGATGAAAAGGTTTAGTTTCATAATCAAGTGGGAACTATGTCATTTGACTTAAGAGCTTTTATTTTATGCATAATAGAAGATTTTTCACCCATTCAAACCATACAAACCCGAAAAGATTCATATCACACATTTTATTGGTTACAATTATTTTAATGGGACTTGTACCATATTCTATAGCAAGATAGACCAGACCTCAAGTGAAAGAAACGACCATGTTGAACAAAATTGTGATGAATTGGTCCCTCTCAAAAGAATGATATTATTTAAAAGGAAAAAAAAATATATGATCCATCTAGAATGTGTGCTATATAGACATTTAGCATATGGTTTTCGCTTTGTAAAATGATTGGCCCTTCACAATATTGATGAACCTTAGACACAATGAATGGACTTAAAAAAGAAATCAACCAAGGAAGAGTGTTGTCATCAATTATGATGATATTATATACATGGGTTATAGTAATGTATTTTTTCACCAAAAGATATTGGGATAATGTAATTTCCGCGAGAGGTATCTTTTATTGTCGATTTATCATGTTAATCACAGAGGAATCTAGGTAGATATGCACATATCATTGGAGAAATGGTGTGATAAATACAATGATAAAGCATTGGAGCCAAGGAATAAGTTGAGGCTATGCCATGCAATAAATACTATAATAACGTGCTACAATATAAGACTAGGCAATATGATGAAAGACCATGTGTCATGTCATTGAGGCAATGACATAGGTAGAGAAATGGTGTGATAAATACAATGATAAAGCGTTGGAGCCAAGGAATAAGTTGAGGCTATGCAATGCAATAAATACTATAATAGCGTGCTACAATATAAGACTAGGCAGTATGATGAAAGACCATGTCTCATGCATGCACTGAACGTTTATGAGAACATTTGCTATGAATGGTTGTAATGAAAGGAATATAATAAGCACCTTTTCAAATAGTTCGATAACATTATATTAAAATATGTGTGATGGTAAACAACGTTAAATTTGCAATGAAGAGAAAGATGATGTTAAAGTGTGACAATTATATACCATGTCGATTCTTTGTAATGGCACATTGCTTGACAAATAAGGTGGATACTCGCATTACCTTTTGACTGTGATTTCATTTAAGAAAAGGTTGTTTACAAAATAAACTATTGATTCAAAGGTTTGCAAGAAATATGCAAAGGTTGCAACATTTATAAAGGCACTGGTAGGATCATCAACGATTAGAGCAATGATGTCTTGTTCAAGATTGATATGGGAAGAAATGATAGAATTCTTATTTGATGGAACATGCACCACGTGTGCAAGGATGATGTTTCCTCTCCACAACAATAGAAAAGATTATATGAATAACTCTTCATTATCCAAGCTCAACATTGCGGAGAGATCATTTCTCAGGGTGATGAAGTATGCACACTATGATAGTGAAAACACTCGTTATAAAATTCCAAATCGTTAATTTACAATCATGTGAGTATACTATGGCAAAGGTTGGTGAATTAATGGAATGAAATTCTAAGTAATATTAAAAAAATGATTCAGCAAATGGTCTTTTACTTTTTTGGTTTCTATCTTTGAGTTTATCTCGATTGCTGATTTGTTGAATATTCGGTAATCAAATGGACATGGGCGCGGTCAAATAATTGACCGCCCCTATGTCTGTCCGATTGCCAAATATTCAATGAATCAGCAATCAAGATAAAAATTCCCAGCATTGATACCATATAATTAAATCCAAAGTTGAGCCTGTGTGAGAATCATTTATTAATGTGCGTGCATTTGGTGTAACTTGATAGATAAAGCATTGGAGGATATGTCTTAAGAGATAAACATTATATTACACAAGTGCGGAAATAATACAAGTTGTAGTAAGAGATCTTAGTGATAGAAGGAGATCAAAAGACAAATAGTCGAGTTGCGCCAATGTTATAGCATCATCGCAATTTAGAACAAGTTGGGCTCCTTCTATTGCTAGATATCTGGTTGTTGATTATGTGCAATTGCAAAGATAGATTGTGACTCAATAAAAGATGAAATACGAGGGTGTGATGTGTGAATCTAAAGTGGGATCTAAGGACGAGATTTGATCATATTTATTTTGCAACGGATCATATTGTGATTTTTAAATCATATTGAATTAGATTCAAGGTTAACAATGTGGTATTTAAATGTTTCATGGAAATTATATATCCAAAGGGATGCAATAAAATCACATTAAATTTTTTTCCAAGGCCATGATGAGAGGTTATACATTAATGATGCAGATCATGATAGAAATACAATGAATGTAAATCTCAGATAAATCTAAGATAAAGATAGTGATAAAGCATGCAATGGAAACATAGTCAAAATGTGATTGTAAGAATGTGCTAGGAATACACTGCGAAGACCTTGTAATACATAAAGGTTTTATTAATACCTTGAGCTAAGACAAAAACTAAGAGCATGCACTAAGAAAACAAAGTTAATTGCAAAAGTTTTGTAATAAATATTATGGTTATTGCATATGATTAAATGTTCAAAGCGTGTGCAAAGAAAGACTATGTAATATCTGCGATGAAGACTACATTAAAGGGATTTGTTCAAATGAAGATTTGATGATAATGATAGGCCAATACAAAATTCATAAGAATACAATTAATAGATTAGCCTTGGTATCGAGATAAAATCGACATTTCAAGGATGTGAACTCTCACCAACCTGTCAATACTGACAATATTGATCTATTTTATTTATGATGATAATTTCTTATTTTATTATAGTGAAGAGTGTTCATCTTGCATCCTAATTACAGGTTGTGAAATTGCAGGCTTAAAGCTACTTGGATGGTTGATGGTGTATGAACTCACAACGACAACAACTATACTCAAAACAAGGTTATGTCAGTGTGTTAGGCACTGCCAACAACACCAAGAGCAACAATCTGATTGGTCATGGTTTAGCAAATAGTCAAAGAAGCATGACTTTGACTTCATTCATTACTGCCAACACCACCAAGAGCAACAGTTTGACTGGTCATGGTTTAGCAAATAGTCAAACAAGCATGACTTTGACTTCATTAATTATCCTCGAGGATGTACCATAAATATTGAATCATTATAATTTATTTTGTATATAATAGATATTATTTTGTAAAAGGAGAAATAAGAACATCAAAGGTCATGAGGAAGTTTAAAAGGTCCTAGAGAATTTGAAAAGTCATCGGACATTGAAAATTCATAAGGAAGTTGAAAGGTCACCCCCATTTCTATAAATGTACCCACATGCCTCATTCAAGGAGACTTTAGCACTTAAGCTAGGTTATTAACTAGATAGTTGTTTTGCGCTTGGGGAGCTGAAAGCATTCTCTCTTGGTAGCTAATAGGCTAAGTGATTGTGAGGTTAGGGTTTGTGATTTAGAGATAATATGAACTACTTTCATTCCACTATTAGAATTTGAGAAGTTTGCAATGCATGTGCTTGGATTTATCAACATTTAATGAGACTCTTTTCACTTCATGCATTGATTCTTGTGCATATTAATATCATTTGTAATGGCCATCCAAATCTTTTTTTGTTTATGCATGTGTGCTTACATATTGGTTACATGTTAATGAACTAATTTATTGCATGCAACTTGTACATTTACTTAGAATATATGCTATTTTACTCCATGCAAATACTAGTTATTAATTGTGAACTAACTTGTAGTTGGTTTCTAGCATTTTCTTGCTTATTTATGTCTTAATTCGTCTTATCTATACGATGATTTCTTAAGACACACTCCTCATTGTTTTGTTTTTACTTTCTTCTATTGTGTTTTGTAAGCTATCAATTGAGGGTTGATCTCGCCCTCATTTTTTAGGAATTTTACACTTGTCTCACATTGATTTCTCTACATTTGAAAACCAAGAGTAACACACACACATGGTAGCAGTTGGGCCACAAACTAGATGGGGCTCCTATCCCAAATGGTATGGGTGATAATTGGGACTTCACACAGAGGAGACCCCTTAACTTCTATCAATTCATCTTGGCTCGTCAACATGACCATAGGTGCAGACAATATCAGACCATGTTCAATAGATTTTGGAGCAAATCAATTCGGTTACACAAGCGAAAAGGGGAATTGAAGTGTATAGATCTTCTTCAATTGGTATTTACTTTTCATTCACCAGAGATATGATGGTGGCACTCACAATTATAGTATAAATTCAAAATGATGTAAGTTGGAGTTGGGGTTTGTGTATCCCCACTAGTCTGATGTTTCTTTCTATCACGAGCTTCCTTCTAGGGGGAAATCTCTACATTTTTGTTACACTAGAGGGAAGTTCATTCACTAACTTTGCACAAGTTCTAGTTGTTGCATGAAGCAAATGCCATATTGCGATGCCTTCTCAGGAATCAGAGTACTATGATCCTCCACAACAAGGAGTTCTCAATCAACGGTGGATCTTACAACCCAATTCAAGTAATATTATGATTGATTTGCTACTATATGTGATATATTCTTAATTGCTAGTAAAATGATAATAAATATTTGTCACGAGTAGTTAACTTCTTGAATCTTCCTTGAATTTCTAAAAATATAGTAGAACAATAATCTCTGTTATGCAGGATGTATAGTTTAATTGATGGATGTTTGGTAATTAGTTTTCAGGTTTATAAAAAAGGCTTCTTTAAAAACCCAAGAATATTTAAGGAAGACAGATCCATGGCCAATCCATGGAGACTGTGCAATGTTCAGCAAGTTGAAAAGCTAAAATCGGTGATAAGAATAGTGCCCATACAGTTGGGCACCATTAGCCTTTTCATGTTTATGACAACTAAACACATTCTATGTTCCACGGGCCCTCACTTTTACACAAAATTGGTGTCATGTTGGCCCTCATTATCTTATAGAGGGC
Organism: Pinus taeda; assembly: GCA_000404065.3. Taxonomy (NCBI): domain Eukaryota; kingdom Viridiplantae; phylum Streptophyta; class Pinopsida; order Pinales; family Pinaceae; genus Pinus; species Pinus taeda. The sequence continues at coordinate 28,529 of APFE031323427.1, read as the reverse complement.
CTTCATCACAACTATAGAAATGAAGTGACAGACTGTGGCATGAAGTGACGATTTCATGGAGAAACTCAAGGATGTGATTTTGATGACATCATTATGGATTGTTCCTCAGTATTATGTGGTCAGTGTGGCAAATGCATTCAATGCAATCAGACAAATAAAATTTATGTACATTCAATTCCCTGAAAACAAGAGGAGTGTCACAAGTGCACTCTTAACACACCTCTTCTTATCCATGGGTCTGGGAAATTATCTCAGCAACCTCATCTCCATTTAACAGGGAGATAATAACAATAATATTTTTCTTTCTATATATGTTGTAGAGTATTGTGTATAGTCTAGTGAAATTGTATCCATTTATTAGGGAGATTTCGTTGGAGGAGCATCCTACCTTTCGGTCAAGGTCACGTGGTTACCAAAGGAGAAAAACGTTTACAATCAACACTCTATTGTAAAAGAATGGAGCATGTGTAGATAAAAGTAACATTGTTCTTGACAGTGGGTCATCCTTTTTAGATTTCTTAACCTCAAGCAGCAAGGAATGATCCTTGACATTAGGGAAAAACAAGTACATGGTGATGATACCTTTAGCTAATTTCACTTGTATGGTTCTTTGCACAAAATTGAAATGGTAAAATGTAGGGCAACATTTCAAGGGAATTTTACAATATTCAAATGTTATTAAACACTTGTTTTAAGGGCAAGATGGCAAGATGGGGATTGTGTCTCTAAATTCCCTTGGTTATCACCAACACTATATTATGCCATGCCAAGAATTTATATTGATGTGGGTGAGGAGGTTATTGAAATTTTTGTTTATAAGTATGCTTTGGGGTTATTGGGATTGTTGTCTATAGGTTTTCTTTGGGGTCAAGGTCTATTTAGTTGTATTCAATATTTAATATTATATAATGGACGTGTTAGTTGCAAATAAATGAACATGTTATCTCCCCTCGATCGGGTTGTCCACAAGGTAAGAGGAAGAATTAGACCACACGCCCTCCTCTTGAAAAATGAGAGGGTTTTACCAAATTCGAGGAGTTGGCCAACTCGGTGTGCGAGTGACCAACTCGGATGGTAAGGAATGCATGATGGTGCAATATGGCTTTTAATTTTCCATGTAAATGGAGCAAGCCACACACAAACTGCTCTGAGCACCAAACCTAGAAGAAACGACATCTTTCTCCGCTGGACATTGCAATTTTTCAATACCCCAGCTGAAGATATTTAGCATTGTTGCAAAGAAGGAAATAGTATTCGCTCACAGGGACTGAGCATTATACTTTGGGAATTTTTCTCAATTGGGCGAGGACTACGTCTATCATATGTCTCATACATCTTCATTACTGTGTGACAGACCATAGAATTGGGTATGTTGTTTCTCTTTCCTATCTTCTTAGGTTCATGGTTTTAAGTAATTTACCCCCAAGGAAGTTGATTGTCTTTTCTTTAATCCCTTCGGTCATTTGGATTTGGCACATAACATGGCCACTGGGTGTGAAATCCCAAGGAGCATGCATCAAGGAAAATCATTCTAAGTTTGTATCCTTCAGGAATCCTCGAAGTTTAGAGAGTAACACGTTGCTTGGGCTTTAGTTCTCATATATAACTGATATGTTTAACTCCTTGTAGAGACCCTGGAATTTCCACTCAGGTTATTTTGGTAAAAATCATTCGCTTTCTCTTTGTTTTAATCTTAATATTGTTCTATTGGGTAACATTAGTCTTATTGTAGTGAAGTGGGGACACAATTCTTTTCAATACCATCCACTTTAGAATATTGCGGGTTGTTGGTTAGATATGAATTTTCTCACTTATCACTCATCCTCGCATTGTTACATCTCTTCATAGGTCTGGAAGGCATAATTTTCTTCTTGGTTTAGGTATTCTTCAACTCAACAATGCAACTATTATCACTCAAAGGCCCTCCTAGAAACCTTGCACAAAGGAATCTGCAACCATTTTGTAAGTTGCTCCCTCAAATAGCTTATGATCTGACAAGTCATTAACATTGCAGAGGAACCATTAAAGAGGGGAAGGTTTATCAACCTATTGAAGACACAATGGAAATAATTAATACTTGCAATTAGATCGAAGCCACTGCCACTGGGGGTGCACGCAGACTTGGGAGTGGAAGAGGTAGGGGTTGTGGAGGAACTTCAACATGCACACGAGGTCCGGAATCCATGTACCTGGAGTCCACCACAACCAATTCTAGAGAGAGAATACGAATCCTAAAGCAAATTACAAAAGTGGTCAGAGAAGGTCAACCCACTGATGAAGATTTGATTGCAGAATATTTGGTCCAATTGGCTCTAACCCGGGTCATTCATGCAACAAAAGGAAGCTATACATGTAGACCTTACACCTATACTAGTAGATGAAATTCATTATGCTGAAAATTCTTGATGAAACTCAGGAAGAGAGAAAGTATTCCTTGGATCAGCTGACAGAGCTTCATCATGAGTAGCATAATGCCCACATTCAATTGTTCCAAATGGACACTATACTAGCTAAGATTAAGGCACATATTCCTTGCATCTCACCTACAACTCCATTGAGATCTAGTGGCAAGGGCTTGACACCAGTTGAGTCCTCATATTAGAATTTGTGATACATGTTTATGTTATTAAGTTTCTTGTTAGTGTCATGTTTTGTTGAAGTATTAGATATTGTAGTACTATTAATACTTCTTAAAGTTTTCAGATTTTTGGACTGCTTATTCTAAGTTTCGATGGCCAATAAACATGGCTTCTAGATAATTTCTTAAACACAATACAATGTGATCAAATTTAAGAGAGAGTTGGGGAAAGGGCAAAGAGAGGGAGGGAGATAGTGAAAAGTTGGATGGTAGAGAAAGAGAGAAAGAGAGAGTGATGTGTTGTGGGGGGGAGGAGGAGAGAGGGAGAGATGGAGTTGTGATAGGTCCCTATACTACTAGTGTAACCCCTTATTGTTATTCGTACAACCCCCTTATTATATTGATGTACCCATGTAGTCCCCATATTGTTACTATTGTGCCCCATAGAAGCCCACTATTGTTATTATTGTGCCCTTACATTATTATTGTTATGTAGGCTCTAATTATGTTATGACCCCTTGACTCCTATATATATAAAGGAGGTCTTTTCATTTGTATCATCCAAGAATTGTTCATTTATGTAATGTAAAGGAGGTTGCCCCCTCGAAGAGGCTGAATTCTAAGGCATTGATCTATATTGTCTATCTTTTCTTGAGATGGTTTCATAACATTTGGTATCAGAGCTTTGGATTCTAGAGTTTCGCTGCTCCAAATAGGTCATCATGGCATTTTTGCTATAACTTTGTTTTTCCATCATTTCAGAAGCTAAAAAAAACCCATTTGAGAAGAAATCGCGCTAAATCTCGAGTCCAAATTTCAGAGCCTTTCGTGCTATATTTGCTGAGATATGATTTGAGAAATTTGGACTTTTTGAAGACTCCTGAATTACATTCCAAACAGATCTAAAAGTTCTAACTGCGACACGTGGCACTTCATACAAGTTTTCTCTTCTAGAAATGTTTATAATCAGGTCATCTTGGGAGACTGTGCATAACTCTTTCTTGGAGAATCCAATTTAGATCAGACTGGTGGCATTGGAAAGAGGATGCAGTGGCCTACTACAGGTCACAATTTTGAGAACTTAAAGATCCGAAAGTATGGAGTTACAGTCATTTCAAGATCGAGCTCCTAAAATCAAGAAAAAGAAAGATGAGGAAGTTTGATGGCAAGGATCTGGTAAATTGGATACTTTAGATGGATCAATATTTTGATCTACATGGTGTACCACTGTTACAAAAGGTATGTATTACATCTTCATATTTAAAACCAGATCAATTTTCATGGTATGAAGGGCTTTGTTCTCGTAAACAACTTGTTATGTGGTCAATTTTCATGGAGGAAATGATAGCACATTTTGAGGATACAAAGAGCAACACCTTCTTTCAAGCAACACCACAACAATTGGAAAGAGTAAAAGGGCTTTGTGACATGGTGGAAAGCAAAATTATAGAAACCAGGAAGCATATCCCTCGCAATTAGAAATATGGAAGTGTTGTTTCTCATAGCCTTCCACAACCTACAAGGGTTACACCACAACAATTGGAAGAAAAAAGAGAAAAAGGGCTTTGTTACAATTGTGATAACAAATGCACTAAAGGTCATAAGTGTACTGAGAAGAAATTATTTTACATAGAATATGAATAGGAGGAAGAAAAGGATCAAGAAACATTAAAAGAAGAGGAATATACGCAAGGAACCCACCCCAGAAAAAAGAAGAAATGAATCAGACCATATCTTGTAAAGCATTGGCAAGAATTACCACTCCTCAAACTCTCAAGATAGAAGGACATATCAAGAAGAAAAAAGTGCAAGAAGTGAAATATCACATCGAGAAAGAAGAAATGAATCCAACCATATCTTGTAATTCATTGGTCGAAATTACCACTCCTCAAACTATCAAGATAGAAGGACATATCAAGAAGAAAAATGTTCAAGAAGTGATAGATCACATCGAGCATCAAGAAATGAATCCGACCATATCTTGTAAAGGATTGGAAGAAATTACCACTCCTCAAACTCTAGAGATAGAAGGACATATCAAGAAGAAAAAGGTTCAAGCAGTGAAAGATCACATCGAGCATCAACAACAAGTTCTCCAACTTTTAAGGGATAACGCCACTTCGGTGCAAAATCAAACAAAACAACAGGTAGATCAACATCATAGTGAAAAATGTTTTGATGTAGGTGATTGCGTATTTTTACTGCTACATCTCAAGCAAGTTATTTATGAGAAGGAAATGTTGGCAATACTACATGCACTTAAAAAATGGCGACCTTACCGAATGGGAAGACTTTTCAAGGATGAGGATGTGGAAGCATTGTTTTGTGCTATTTCTATTATCCAACCAAATTGGATAAGAAAAGCAATGGATGAATGGAAGAAGGACAAAGAAGTATGGCCACTTATTCAAAAGTTGCAAAAGATCCCAATTCAAACAATATTGCCAAAAATTGAAGAGGAAGGAAAAATCATATTGGAACCTGGAGCAGTCACAGAAACAAGAACCTGACAGCTACGAAATCGATCAATTACAGAGTATCTCATAAGGTGGAATAACTTACGAGCTGAATATTCCACATGGGAGGACAAGGATTTTATACAGAAGCATCAAGAACTACTCAAGCGTTGAGGACACCACTTTTTGAAGGAGAGGGGCATGTTAGGTCCCTATACTACTAGTATAACCCCTTATTGTTATTAGTACAACCCCCTTATTATATTGTTGTGCCCATGTAGTGCCCATATTGTTATTATTGTGCCCCATAGAAGCCTACTATTATGATTATTGTGCCCTTACATTATTATTGTTATGTCAGCTTTGATTATATTATGACCCCTTAGACTCCTATATATAGAAAGGAGGTATTTGCATTTGTATCATCTAAGAATTATTCATTTATGTAATTTAAAAGAGGTTGCCCCTTCAAAGAGGCTGAATTCTAAGGTGTTGATCTATCTTTTCTATCTCTTTGTGAGCTAGTTTCATAACATATCATGACTTTAGTTTTGTCAGTATTAACAGTCATATCCATCTTGGACAATTTTGAGTTGCTTACCAAGATCATAATGGTTCATTGAGAAAGGAACAATATTATTAGCATAAAGGAGAAGAGTTATGACCATACCATTGGGTGTGGGACCAACACAACCTGCATCTTCCAAACGCTCTTCTAGCTTGTTATTGTATATGCCAAAATGTGTAGGAGATAAAGGACACCCTTGTTTTACTCCAATATTGGATTTAATTTCTTCAGACCAACCCTCAATGGCCCTAATATTGGAAATAACATTGTCATATAGCCTTGTCACAACAACCCTCAATTAGAGAGAAACCATTATCCCTTTTAGCCTATTTTATAGCTTTGTTATATGAACAATTTCAAAAGATTTTCTAAATTCAACAAAATAACAAAAGTGATCATTTTTATTATTGCAATATTCCTATGCAATTATCCTAAGAGTAATAATATGCTCCATGGTTGAATAATATCTCCTAAACCCAACTTAGCCCTTAGCTCTTTTCCCATGGATTTTAAGCCAAAAGGTAATCTTATTTTCCAAAGTTAGCTTGGACAACTTGCCTAAAATGTGGCTAATCATAATGGTGTTACAACTAGAGTGAATGCTTTTATCCCCTCTTAAAGGTATACATAGTAAGGATTTGTGTCGAAGTCTTAGGGAAGCCTTGCTTCATTAACAAATTAAAGAGTTTGTGTGTGTGAGGGATGAGGATAAGTTCTGTCATTTTAAAAAATTCTGCTTGATAGCCTTTAATTTCCTTAACTTTGCCATGATAAATCTACTTAATCCCAAAATCATTGTGTTCCGTAGAAAAAGACACCATCCTCAATAACGACACTCAAAGTGGTGACCATTGCATTAAAGGATTCATAGAGGTTTTTAAGGTAAATATTACTATTCTTCAAGGGAATCAAATGATTTTATTTAGTCTTTACATTCAAAATTTTCCTCCAAGACTTTCTAGTGGTTAGACTTATAGAGGTACATATATATATTATTTCTTTTAATAAGAGATTTGTGCATATTTAACTTATCAAGTTCTAAGGTTTCATTAGGAGCATTCCTAATTGTTTTCCTAGAAATTTTACAATCATTATCATACCAAGGGTTGGTAGTTCTACCATTATTTTTATGTGACGCCTTAGTAGAGAACATGATAATGGTAGTAGGAGGGTTTTAGTAAAATTATGGTAAATGTTTTCAATGTTCTCTTTATAAGTTAAGGCACATAAATGTTATTTAAATCCTTTAAGAAGAGATATAGTTTACCCTTGTCAAAAAGTAGGTGCCCTTGATTCTCACAATATCATGAATGTGTTTATTTTGCATGGAAAAATTTAGAGTTAAGATTCAAGTTATATGATTAGAGTTAGGCTCATGGCCATTTAAGAGGTCAAAGTTTACAATTTGGTTGGAAACATGGATATCAGATATTACATAATCCACGACACTATCTCCAAGCCAATCAATACAAGTTATTTTCTTGGTGTTTGACCACTTGATTATGCTATTGCGAATTGTAAAGTCTTGATAACTACAGAGTTTGACTAATCAATACAAATAAATCCTTGGTTGGGTCTTCAACGTTTCTTTTGAATGTACTAGCTAAATCAAGGTCCTCATTTACCTGAAGAGGATTAGGATTTGAATCATTACATAGAAGAATAGCTTGGTTATATGCAATTCTAGCATTAAAGTCCCCTAACAAGAGAATATTACCTTCATTTCTTAGAATATGAATATCCTACTCTAAAATATCATAATTGAAAACAATGATATATAATTTATAATAACATTAATTCTTTAACATCAATAATTAATACAAATATATTGCTATCACTACATAAATGTTAGTCTACTAACCTCAATACTTTAATATATTAAATTTAGTCATTTTAATTTAAACATTAATATAAATTTTAATAATATTTATATATCATTACAACATATTAATGTTAAATAACATAGGATTGTTGGAATATGTATACATATTTTCCTCATTAATAAATGTTTTTTCTTTAAAAACATATTAACGTTAAATATTAATTTAATGATTATATTATCAATTTCATTTTATTATTCGTCATTAATTTACCCTTTCTTAATTTTTATGTTTCTTGAAGCCGACTCCCTTCATACCTCATTCCCTGGACATGATCTCTACTTATCTTAATATTTTTCCAACCCTAAGACTCTTTTGTCTTGAAGATAGATCTCTACTCAGATTCGAAGCATCAACATAAGTCAATCCATACTATGGAAAATTTGTGTTGGCTCTCTTCAAATAGAAATGTAATCAATCAATATCTAGGGATTAATCAAGGGTTTAGGATTAACATTGGGCTTAATGTTTTGGGAAAGGACCATGAGGCCCAATATTTTATCATTACAAAGATGGATCAATTTTCCATTTCCGAGCACCTAGGAGTGGTGATCGTATATTATGGGGGTAATTTCCTTGTATAAATACCAAATAAAGGAGCCACTTATGGAATGCAATTATTTAAGCTTTAAAATCTACCTCTAATAACATATTCCTTGTGTAATACTTCTTTCCATCACTCTAGCTTTCATGAGACAAGCCACCACAATATTTTAGCTCCTAAATCCAAGTTCATCAAGGGAGAATCTTAGATCACCAAGTCTCCTCTTTTTGAGGAGGAATATGCTATATTCGATTTCAAAAGGTGATATTTTTTCTATTAGAATTCATTCCTTGCTATAATACTTTTCTAATTTCTATCCCATTAATTTGTGTAATACTAAATGGATCTAGTAATGTTTAGCCTTGATAGGACTAAAGGAATGATAATATATAGGTTGATCATTACAACACAATTTATTATATTCAACCAATAAGATCCCAATTGTTCCATTTTTATTAATGTTATATAGGATATGCATCCAATCTAATGCCTTTGGCTCTTTTAAGGAAATAGGGATCCCCAAATAGGCTCTTTTAACATTATATATATTATAGTATGCTAAAATTCTTATAGCCCTAGAAAACATAATAATTATCAAAAAATATATAAGCTAGTTGTTACTTCCAAAGATGTACTAAGAGGTTGAAAGCCTTGATTCACAACTTTCACTTCTTTATCAAGTTGATGTACCATTTGATCCTCTTCTTCCATCTGAGAATATTTGACTAAGAGTATGTTGGTTTCAGGCCATGGAATAGTCTTCCCTACTTGTGTGCTTCATGCAATTATTAAAGCTAAGGGTTTATCTATTGGCACTAAGATATAAATTAAGATTCCCCCATCACAATCAGTGATTAAGCACCACTATCTTTAACTGTTTTTGGTCATTTCCATAATGCATATACTTCATATTGATTGCTAAACATAATACCAAAACCCAAACAAAAAGAAATCATATTGTTACTCTAAAAAAATACATGATGGGCTTCCATCACACTCACCATCCCAATAAAATACAATAATTTTAAAGTAAATTAAGAATATCAATTAATATATAACTTAGAGAGTTATCAATTTTAAATTGAAAATAACATGTATTTAGAATTTTATAACTATATTAAACATTAGCTGATATAATTTTTTTTTTTAAACAAATCATTATTGAGAAACCAAAATTAAAATCAATTTAGTTATTTATTATATTCTATTCTTATTCCACTATGTTTCATTATAATAATATTGATAGAAGAATGGTATATTAAGATTTCAAAGTACCTTTCTCCTTTTAATTCTACAATGAAATTGATTTCAAATTGTTATTAACATTTCATTTAGCTTTGTTATTCTTTCAAATAAATCAAAGTATTTGCGATAATAAACATTGGATTGCTTTATTTTCGTTTCCACTTATAATATACAATTTTATTATTATTTAAAATTGATGTTAGCAAGTGGGGAAGCATGAAAAATACTTTGTACACAAATTCAAGCCACTCTTGTATATAGCATTTTCTCCAAAAAAAGTCCGAGTTTCTAGGACAATTAGCTCAAAAACATTATTTTTAGCCCCCGCGCTCCTTACCTACTTGGCCATTTTCCCTTAGTGCATGTTGCATAACTTAGCACCAGTGTTAGTCGAAACATGTTGCTCCCTTCTGTAGGTGTGATGACTCTAAAAATTCAGGAAAAATAAAAAAAAATATCTCCTAAGCTTCCTCTTCGAGAAGCTTCCAAGGTATTTTTAACTATTTACCACAGACGGAGAGCTCGAATTCTTATCTGATCCTATATTTTAGACCTCATCTCTTATCGCTTAAGCTCATCCTCCCATCATATGTGGATAACAAGCCTTAAATGGTAAATCCTAAACTACCACACCCATCCTATAGATTTACTGCCTCACCTAAGGTCTAGGTTGGATTTTGGGGATTGATAGTGCCCTCATGCTATTGCTTTGAGCCAAAAGGAGTCATTGTATTCATGCATTAGGGTTGATGTTGAGGTGTTCTTTGTGACGAGGGGACAAGTGAATTTGGTGAGATGTCTACAAATTCATACTTCTATTTATGATTCTAACTCTCTCTTATCTGTTTTAATACAAAGAGCATCTTGATTTCCTATATTTGTTGTGTTATGTTTTCACTCATGGATTTCAATGCCATGCTGACTCATTGATTAGAGATTTTAGATTATTCTATGTGGATTGTGGTTCCTTTTCTTGTTTAGTCGTGTGTGTAGGTTCTAATTATAACACTTGGAGCTACAAATTCCAGGTAATATTCTTTCCCATTTTCCAATCTCTCTAAGGAAAACTCAAATCTCTTTGCCTTCTATTGTTTTATATCAAACCACTAGATCTAAGAAATTCACTTTTGTCCATAATCGTGAAAATTTAGCATAAAAAATTGGTGACCATACTGGGGAAATGATATTTCCCATAGTGGTTTCCTTGGCTTTAGCACCTTTACACCTCTTAAAGCGACCTTGATTGACTTCCTCGGACAATGATTGACCTTAGGAAAATTTTTTTTGAGCTTGATCAGGTTTATTGTGTTGTGCTTTGACCAAAATAGCCCCAAAACTTTCTTTGTTGTGATACAGAGCACCCTAGTGCATTTGTTGCTTCTTTGTACCTTCTTTGCAGTGCACTAGTTCGTATTTCACACTTGGGTGAAATTGCTTATTTTTGCTTGCATTTTTGTAAAACAAAATCCCCTCAATCATCGGGGGGGGGGGGGGGGGCGCTAAAACTATGTATGAGTGTTAATCACCTCTGATTGTCATCACCTTTTTGATAAGATTTTTTTTCATTCTTTCTTTCTTCTTGTCAATTAGGATTTGTATGCATAGATTGATTATTGAATTTGAAAATTAATTCTTACATTATAGCTAAAGTCTATGCGGTGACTTTTCATCAATGATCAAGTTTCATTCATCTGTTTCTTTGTATTTGAGACATTAAAAGAAAAGAAAAGAGAAATAATTATTTTCATTGCATATAGGGCTTTGATTTTGATTAGAATAATGAAGTTGATTGTTGCATCACTTATTTGTTTCATTGTTGATTGATTTCTTCTTCCCCTACTTTGTTAGGCCTTTCATTGTTAAAAGGAAAATGAAAAGAGTTATTTTTTGTCATATTAGTTGCATCATAGGTGTGTTCAGGTGACATCGCATTTTAAGCCTTGATTTCAGGACATTATTCAAGATAAACTCTAAAATTCACTCAATCAACATAAGGAGCATTTGAAACTTAATGACACGCATGGAGGTTTAGGCTAGAGATGTGTCTTATGTCTTTAAACATAGGAGTCGTCATTACTTGTTAGTGTTATATTCAGGGGTGATATCTCGTTCCACATTTGTTAGGTATATCAGATCATTTTCCGCATACCTTCGGGTATATCAGATGATGCTCCACGTAATTTGAGTATATCATAATGCTCCCATCGAACAATTAAGCACTAGACAACACTAATACATATCGTCTTTATGTGTACCTCCAATATATTTTGGAATGATCCAGGTGGATCTTCAGATACAATGGCATGGGAAAAACTCAAAAAATCCAAGTGATCGGAATGAAGTTAACTTAGGACTAGAGTGGAGATCTTGTCTTCCTAATTCTGACAATGCAAACAGTACTTCAATACGAGTTTGGATGATGAAGTTATCGCATAAAGAAGGATGCTTTCATTCTTAAGAAAATGAGGATTTTCCTTTGAAAATGGGTCTTAAATCCTTAAAGGAAAATTGCAATCGTAGGTGGCATAAGGGCAGACTTAAGCATGGTATAGTGGAACCTCCAATCGACGATCTCCGATCAGATCGGATCGGCAGATCGGAGGTAACCGATCGGCGGTTATACATATATATATCGGTGGTCATATATATGGAGATCGGCGAGCGAGCAGTGATATCGGTGATAACCTGATCAACGATCATTATTGGGGCAATATATGTGTGGGATGCTGACGTGATTGGCCGACACCGATATCAGTGATCGGTGATCGGCGGTTGGTCCCTCCAGATAACTAGGACAGGGACACCCCCGATATGCTGATTTGCGACCTTGGCATGGACACGATAGGGAAAATAAGCCCGATTTGATGATTTTGAGGTCTGGGTATATGGTTTTTGGGTAGATTTGCAGTGTTTTTCGGGATTTTGAATCTTTATCGTTTCAATGATAAAAGACCATCTTTGAGAGGCGGTTGCACCTGCCGATTCTTACATTCTACCAGCCTCTGTTAAGAGCCAGACAAGCCCCGATTTAAATGGGATCATGTCCAAGAATCCATTATAAAAGAGGATCGTTGGAAAGATTGGAGGGAGGCATTGTTTTGGTGGCAGCATGCTGTTTCGCAGGAGGCCGAGAGCATATATTGGTCTGTTTTTGGACAGTTTACATACTCCAACCCCTTTTATTTGCTGTGGGAAGCTTTAGTGCTACATACCACTCCATCTCAGGCATCCATTTCATAGGCCATCTTGCAGATTAGAGGTATAAGCCTTTTGTGGACAGTTTGATGAATGTAATTCTCTTTTTTTTCATGCCATTTAATAAGAAAGACCTCCCCATTGTTGAGCTGGGCTCAGAGACGTAGTACGAATTGGAAGAACTACGTTATCAAGCCTTGGTGTCTCCTTTTGTGCCTTGTGTGTGTTTAATTCTTCTTTCATCATGTGCACATTGTTGTATTAAGCTGCAATTTTACATGTAATTCTTTTCTATACATCTATAAGTGAAAACATCCTGGATCATGGAAGTCCACCAGAAGATGCAAGCCGGCCCTAGGAATTTGAGTTAGTTTCTTTGTCACTCATGATACACCAAACACAATATTTGGGTAGATTTCCTGCACATACACAAATCATTGGTTTAGCAAGGTGGTAAATAGGAGTTCATAGCGATCTGGTAGTCCTTACCTACCTAGTTAGCCCCTTGTTTTATTTTGTGTCTTTATTTTCTAAAATAAATTAACCAACTGCGAAACAACATTCTCACCATCGAACAACTCCTTAGTAGATTTTAGGTTGAGACTAATGGCAAAAGTTCTAGAGTCTACTAGTCAAGGAAACCCCTTTGACAGGAGTCCTAGTAATTTTCTTTCATTTAGAAATATTGGTGCTCCTTATATGTCAATGTTGTCCCTTCTCGGATTTACCATTGGTTTACAAGTTTGGTTTTTTTCGATCTCCTTCATTCCAAATGTCCAAACTACTCCTCAACCAAGTTCTCCTCCACCTGAACAATATCAACCTCAAGTTGATCCTAAATTTAACCCTTTGTCTTCTTCACCAGTTGTTTTTTCATCCCTTTCTTCCTCCTCTCCTGGTGAAAGTCTTGATTCTAGTAACCAGGAAGCTAAGAAGAAGAAGAAGAACATGATGATGAAGAAGAAGCAAAATAAGTGGGGACACAACCAAGAAACTATTGCTACCAATACAGATAGTATGGGGAAATGTTCAAATCATCCCCACAAAATTAAATTCCTTTACTAATTATGTAAGGTCGATCACCTTCTTAGAGATTTCCTTGGTATTCCATAGGTATTAGAAGTGTGCTCCACATACTCATATCAACTCTGGTCATTAGCCTCTGGAGATCATGCTGGTGACAAACCTTCAACTAGTGATAATAAGGTTCACGGGAAGAAGGGTAATGTTAAGTTTCCCTGTAATTTATGTAAATGGAATTCAAATGAAACTTCCAGATGACTACCAAAAGCTTTCTCTCAATCCTCCACTAGTTGATGAAGTGATTGATCCAAATCCATCTCCAGACAATCCCACTCTCTATGAATGTGAATCCCATGATTCTATTTGCAACAAAATATTGGTTGAGAAAATGGTTGACTTCATTCCACCTTCCGTAGATTGTACTTTTCTCGTAAAGACTTAGTCTCATACCCCTCAGGTTCTTCTCGTTTTTTCAAGTTCCAATGAACTAGGGGAAAATACTCCCATTCTAACAACATAGTGGGACAATCCTCCCATTCCCATGAAACAGGGGGGAAATCCTCCTTTTCCCACATCATAAGGGAGCAGTGATCTTGTTCCCATAGCACAAGGGGGTAGCCCTCCCATTCGATGACACCCCCTCCAAGTAATATGGTCACTTCCTTTGATTGGAGTTAACTGGCAGGATATTGTCTTCCTACTTATGTTCCCTTCCAGATCACAGTACAAGCTTATAATATGGTTGTACTTGGCATATTCATGGATTAAGGCGCATCTGTTAGTATTCTGTCCTCAACATCTTTACAAACTTTAGGTTCTCCGCAACTTGTTCCTGTTACCTAGAATCTGTTGGATTTTAACTGAGGAACGTTTCAATTGTTAGGGATCCTTCCTTAATTTCCTATTACTTTGGGAGGAAAGACTATCTGTATTAATATGATGATTGTCCAAGGCGCTTTGGATTTTAATTTAGTCCTTAGGCATCACTATGTTTATGACACGGGATATCTTGCCTCTTCACTCTTTTGTGTGATGTGTTTCCTAAATGAAGGAAGAATTGTGACAATTGACCATATTTCATTCGTTGGTCCTAATTTGACTCCCAATCAACTAGGTTCTAGAGCATAGTTCCTTTTCTTGTGTCAAGCTCCTTAAGAAATGAAACAAGGTCCCAAAGCAGAGTTCATTTTCTTGTGTTAAGCTTGTTAAGAAATGAAACAAGCTTCCATAGAAGAGTTTATTTTATTGAGTCAAGCTCCTTAAAAAATGAAACAAGATCCCAGAGAAGAGTTTATTTTCTTGTGTGAAGCTCCTTAAAAAATAAAACAAAGTTCTTGAGCAGAGTTCCTTTTCTTGTGCCAAGCTTGTTAAAAAATGAAACAAGGTCCCCGAACAAGAATTCCTTTTTCTTGTGTTAATCTCATTAAAAAATGAAACAAGGTGTCATAAGCATAGTTATTTTCTTATGCCAAGCTTGTTAAAAAATAAAATAGATCCCGTTCCAATTGGAGTCTTTGACTAGATCTCGTAAATTCCCAGTTGAGTCTTTCACTTGATCTCATAAATGAACCTTCATCCCATCTTCCTATTAGTAACCAATAGTCAACTTAGGTGAATGAAATGAAGCTTGGGGGGCATGTGCCTAGAATTGAGTCATTATGTTGGGGGCATGCAAGCTTATTTCAAGCATATTTTTTCTCTATTTCAATCTTGTGTAAAAATGAAACCACTCTCAAGCATAGTTTTTCTCATGTTTTAAGCTTTTAAAAAAACGAAACCATCTTCAAGTATTCTAAATTATAGTTTCCACATGTTTCAATATTGTGTCAAAATGAAACCATTTTCATCCTATCCCTCGTGATTTCCATTTTTATCAGCCCATTTCTGCCAGATGAGACTTAGTTTTTTCATTCCATCTTTATCAGCCCATTTCTGCCATATGAGACTTAGTTTTTTCATTCCATCATCACCATTTTCTTGGCCAATAATACACTTTCACTTGGTTGTTTTATCCTTTCTTGAGGAATAACTATGATGAGTGGGCTTGTTAGCCTTCCTCTTGACCTCTACGTGTTTTGAGTAGTTCCATAATGACCGGAATCAATTTCTACTCTTTATACCACTCATTCCTCCATGAGAAGTCCTCTTTGAACTCTTTTCAAACTCCGAAAACATGAAAATAGTGCTAAGAACTTGTCTTTTCAAACTCGTTAAAGAAATTGAAAAGTTGTCTACTTAGTATAAGTTTAACCCTTTTCGGAACTAGGATAAACTATTTACGAAAAAGGAATACTTTAGTCAAACATGGCTAAAAGGTTCTCATGACTATCATTTTATGCCTTTTCGGACTTAAGAGACTAAATTTAGGAAAATGAACCTTTGGAGTTTTATTTTTCGCCTATTTTTCAAACTGTCTAAACATGAAAAAGGATTTGATTTACCCATTCATTAGACTCGTAAAAGCATCACACATCATTGGACTCATCAAACATGATGGGACTGAACCACTCCTTCTTAGGGTTCATTAAATATACTCAGAATCATTCATCCAAATGATGAAAGTATAGATCAAGCATATGTGATCCTCTTCAAGCTTGTTTAAAAATAAAGAGGTACTAGTTAGAAATGACTGGGAAATTGGGGAAAAAGGGTTCCAAATCCTATTAATGGTAGCGATTTGCCCTTGAACATGACACTCTTCCAATTCATCTCCATGGATTTTGGGTTGGGATATTTTCTTGCCTCTTTGTTTCATTATACCATATTAAAAGCCTCCATAATTGGTTTTGGGTCACTGCATCAATCTCCATTAAGTGGCATTGATATGTTCAAGGGAAGTCCTTTAGTTGAAATTTATTACAATACTCCTAAGCCTTCATTCATGTATGCCATTCCTGAACCAATTTTACATCATTATTCCATATCCAAACTTGATAATTGTTTTGTGTCATTGATGGGGGATACATTAAGTCCCTCATGTGATGGGTCGCTTCCTATCAACATCACCTCATTATCCAAGAAGTTGATTTAGAAACTACCTTTGCTACCTTGGAGCTTTCATACATCAATGACAAGCTTCCTCACTTTTGGAAACAAGTCTTCATCATTGGACTTTGACCAGAAGATTCTGTGTGGTGTTAGACTTTAACTCATCCATTCACACCACATAAATTGTATTATAGTACCTTGAGGGTCATTAACCTCATCGGTGGTTTCTATCGCATCTGTTAAAGACTTACATCATTGGTCAGTAACCAAATGGTGTCTACCATGTTCAACCTCAACTCATTTATTCACATGGTTAGAATCGTACATTGAGAGATCGAGTGAATGAGAAAGAATACCCTGGATCTTGTTTCATCCATCTGGGTTGCATTTCAGGATTCATACCAGATCACAAATGATGATGGCTATGATTATACAAAAGGTTATAAAAGTATATGTCCACACTTTGTCATTAGTGGATGAAATTTTTTGATCATTGTACATGTAATATGGCTTATATGATGAGTATGAGTATGCCTCCCTCAATAGTGATATCATGATGAAAAATGTATTGTAACAGATGATGATCTTGACTAATTGTTCTTGATCCAGATTTGTCACAAGGTAATTCACTTCTGTCCTCAACCATTGCTTCTAACTTTTTACTTTAGGGGGAATATGTTACGAGACATTTTATCACATCTTCTCAATAGGCATGCAAACCAAATCAATCAACATCTTGGAACTCTTTTTCATAACCCTTCACAAAGACCTAAGCATCATTTCTCTAAAAAGTCCGAGTTTCTGGAATAATTAGCTCAAAAACATTATTTTTAGCCCCAATTATCCTTGCATGCTTGACCACCTGTGCAAGGTGCATGCTACATAATTGAGCACCAGTGTTGGTCAGCACATGTTTCTCCTTTCTACAGGTGTGCTGATTTTAGAAATTCGAGAAAAATAAGAAATATCTCTGAAGCTTTCTCTTCTAGAAGCTTCCAAGGTATTTTTAACTATTTACTATGGATAGAGAGTTTGAATTCATACTTATCCTATCTTAAAGACCTTATATATTATCCTTTGAGATAATCCTCCCATCATATACAGATCTCATGCCTTAAATAGTAAATCCTAAACTACCACATACATCCTATAAATTTACTACCTCCCATAAGGTTTGGGTTGTCTTTTGGAGATAGATAGTGCCCTCATGCTACTTCTTTGAGCCAAAATGAGTCATTTAATTTCTACATTAGGGTTTATGTTGAGGTGTGCTTTGTGACAAGGAAGGACAAGTCAACTTCGGGAGACATCTACAAAGTCAAACTTATATTTATGGTTGTAACTCTCTCCTATATTTGTTAATACAAATAACATCTTGTTTTCCTATATTTGTTGTGTTATTTTTTCACTCATGTATTTCATTTCCATGTTGACTCATTGAATAGATATTTTAAAATATGCTACATAGATTATGGTTCCTTTGCTTGTGTAGTCATGTATGTAGGTTCTAATTATAACACTTGAAGCTAGATTTGGAGCTTACAAGCAAGGAGGAAAGGAAGGCTTTCTATAGATACTAGGTAGGCTTCCTTCCTATTTTCTAATCTCTCTAAGGAAAAATCAAATCTCTTTGTCTTCTTTTGATCTATATCAGACCACCTGATCTAGGGAATTCACCTTTTTCCACAACCGTGAAAATTCCACATAAAATCATGGGTCTTCTTTAATGAAGATGACGCCTCACATTAATAAACAACCTAATTTTTATAAACATGCAATGTTATAATGAGACTTTAACATGACCTCCCCCACTTGTAACATTTTATCTTCTGCTATATATCCTATATCATTAATTATTTGAACCTTATATCATTAATTATCCAAAATATGTTTTTTTTTTCTAGTTAAGACTAACCTAAGTACCCACGGGGGATTTGAACCGGTGACCTATCGCAAGAAGTGCCTTAACAGCGCACCCATTCACCGTCAATCCAAAGCCCCATGGGCATTATCCAAAATATGTTGAAAGAAGCCTTTGTTTTCATATAAATTGGTTAGATATTCCATAGTTTTGGAATTTCAAACATACATATGTAAATATATTGTAGAGTAGGTTTTTGAGAGAACTAATCCAAAATGGTTTTGATACCATTTATAAATGAAACAATTTAAAGGTAAACATATGAGTTAACTAGCCAAAAATTATAGCCAAAGCAAGTTGAAAAAATATAAAGTAAGTGTCTTGATATTATAAGTTATATTGCATGAACATCTTGACTTATGATAAGGAAGTAATATTTAATTAGAGTCTAGGGTGTAGATCACTTGGAAAATCATGTTATGTAAATATTATGAGGTCCTTGGTTCAAAACCATAGATTTCATATGTGCATGTTTAAAGCAGTCACGGTGAACCTAGTCATTATAGTGGTAGGGAATGAAATTGATCCAATGACATGTAATTACAATATTGTCCCACTTGTCGATTCGACTAGTCACACAAAAGAAAAAAATTAATAATAATAATATTTAATTGGTATATATTTTGCAAGGTTGTATTGGATCAGTCTCCTAGGAGTGAAATCTAAAATGAAATTTAATATCATGTCTACATGGTTATGATGAGGTTGGAATTATATTTTATGCGGAAGAATGAAAACTATCTAATCAAAACCATCAATACATGATCAACCTTTAATTTGGAATTATATTTTATGTGAAGAAACGAAACTATATAATCAGAGCATCAAGATACGATTAACCTTTAATTTGGTAGGTGAATTTAAAATATTTTAATGATGGAATTCCACATGAGACAATTTAGCAAAATGTATTTTTGCATACGTTTTTTCTAGAACAACAATAAACTTAGGAAATAGAAAGGCATGTTGTATCAATCATTTTCTCCACTCTTATTAATTACTCTCTTCTATACCTTCCCTTACTTATTCCATGGGTTGATGTTGAATCCCTCCTTCATAGAATCCTTGCATAGTCTATATTTTTCCATCATAGAAAAGTATAATGACAAGTAAAGGTGTCCAAATGAATTTGATTATTGATTTTACTTATAACAATCATTGTCTAATCCTTATGACCAATATATCCAATTGGAAAATATGAATAATTATTTGTTTAGGTACTTTATCGAGTCCCATCATAAATTGATGGAATAATATTTTATTGATTTGTCTATCGTAGTTGAAAGGTTAAATGAAAAATAGAAAAGAGAAAAAATAACATGTATATGGTAATATTAATTAATGAAAGTGCTTATTTTTACACTGTCTAATTGAAAAACACCCGTTATAAGACTAGCATCACACAATATCTTATTTAGGTGTCTAATATTAATTTATTCATTTTTTTAACAAACATTGAACACAACTATTAAATATTAGGTTCCAAATTATTTGATGCCATGGCTATTTACAAGAATTTCTCCATCTCAAAATATTCCATTCCAATTTAATTGATGTGATGGATATTTGAGGTTTTACAAGAGTAAATATTGTTACATTATTATTCTAATGGGTTTGAATCATTATGTTTACATTGTGCATATTAAAATTTGAATCTTTCTATATGTTTCTATTTTCAAGGTGTTGAGTCCAATATATATGATTATGACTACGATTTTTTTTCATATACACCATTATTACACTTCACCTATCTTAGCATTGTTTTAAATCTAATCCAATATGCTTATTACAGAATATATAAGATCAAATTAAAATCCCTAGATGAAACAAAATTTTCTTTTAAAATAGAGAAGTACCAAGGTGAATAATACTAGAACATGAAAGCAATTTATTTTTCAAGAAAGCTCAAGTTGTACAACCATGAAGTCAATCTAAGCATACTTGGGAGAAATATATTCCTATGATAAATGGGGCAGTTGGATTTAAGGACAATAAACATCCAGTTAAAAAAGCATGATATGAAGAAATATTCCCAAATCAAAATAAACATAAATTAGTAAAAACAACTACTACTATTCATTTCCAATGGACATTTTGAAAAAGCTACATTAGATCAAGGGATAATTTTACTTTAAATATATATTTTTCCCATTTTAGTGCCGAAGAGGACATTAACTTCTGTCTCATGACATTCTTATCCAATAATGGGAAATAGTAGGAAAGACAGTGGTTCACTGTCAAATTGTCATCCCAATTGGTTCATGGTGATCCCTAATTGATATCATCCTTCTGCTACCATGAATTTTAAATATTTCTGCAATGATTTTTCACTGTTAAACTTCATAGGAAAACCACTTAAAATTAAAATCCTTGAAAATAGATCATACTCAGTAAATAACCTATTTACTATTAGTTATTGCCGACCATAATTTAAGCAATTATTTTCATAGAAATGGATAGGAACAAGATGGAAATAAATATACCTACCAAAGTTACTACAATTAATTATGTTTTCTTCAATGCTTTAACATGTAGAAATAAAAGTGTAAATGTGAAAAATTTGTAGTTGTTACCACCCACAAAAAATTAATGCAAAGTCATTATCCCTTAATAGGCAATTAAATTTTCCACTTCATATATCAATTTGCTATTTTTATAAAAAAACATAACATCCACTTAATTGGAAAGGACTATGTTGCCCTACAACACTTATTATGGATTAATGCCTATTAACATTTACCAACCAATTGTAGAATTGAGGCTTCTGTGATCCATCATAGTTGTAAGAAGAGCTTCGGCGTAAATCACATGAAAAAGACCTTTGTCGACGCGTTTCGAACCAACTAGTTTGTTCATCGTCAGGACAAGTTTGACGATGAACCACACTAGTTGGTTCAAACGCGTCGACAAAGGTCTTTTTCATTGTGATTTACCAAACCTTTAATTATATTGTTAGGTATTATATGAGTTAAACATATATAATTTAAAAAAACATGTAACAGATTCTTACCATGTATATTCACCCCCCTTTCTTCCATGGAGATTAAATAGGATTTGTTACAATACCATGAGCCATCCAAGGTTTATTAATATCACATGCCCAAAAAAACCTATATCCTTCAATATATATATATATATATATATATTTAGAGAGAGAGAGAGAAGAGAGAGAGAGAGAGATATGTTATGTATACATCATATATACATACAATACATCTTTATATATATATATATTATTATATATATATTTATATATATATATATATATATATATATATATAATATATATTATATATGTTAATAAGCATTTCCTAAAGAAAAAATATGTGCATGTGAATAAATCTTATTCATACATATGATTGAGGTATAAAATTAATAATAAATAATATTGATGTTTGAGTACATGTAATATCTTTACAATGGTTCCAGCTTGATGGGGGGCTTGTGATGGGGATAATTGAAGTTTTCCATGACAAGTACTTATTGGTGGGGGTCTACCAATAGGGGGCCTACAAATATGGGTTATCTCTTGTCGTAGTCCATTTGTTTTATCTTAGTGGTAAAAGGATATGCTCTCATTCTAGTGTGTCTATAGGATGGAGGAAATGGTGGAATATTCATTTGACCAATGATTTCCCCCTATTTGGTTAGAGTGCCACTTCAGATACTTAAGGTGGAGGCATGGGGTACAACTCACTCTTTGGATCTAGGAGACAATGCAACATTTAAGCTTCAGGAGATGGTAATCTCTTATTCCCTTTTCACCACCTCTCTCGGTTTGTCTTCTTAATTGAGTCAGGGTTTACCAATTGGGCCTGAGTCCCGAAATTTGTTGGGGATTAACACTTCAATCTTGACATTATGAAGTGAGAAGTACATTTCCCCCTGTACATGAATATGTTCTTGGTATTTCCTCTTGTGGTTTTCTTTGTTTCACGTAGTCACAGATTGGGTTTGAATTGGAAGGCATTACGTTTTCTTAGGTAGGAGGTCCTCTTGAAGGGAAATTCAGTGTAGGGTTTGATAAGGGTCTGGATCAAAGGCTAGGGAATTATTTGTTAGTCAATCCTCCCCAAGGGCTTGCAAGGGAATTTATTGTGGGGTCATATAATCTCATGTTTGTTAATGAAGGGGAAAATACCAAGCCTCTAGGTATTGAATATGGGTATGAATAATATCTGGAAACTCCAAGAGCTCAGGTGATTCCAGAAGGATAACTCCATTTTGGGAAAAAAATAAATAACTTGGAAGGTGTGTAAAAATCAAATTTGATGACTAGAACCTAGTGCTTGGGGCTAATGTTCAACTAGGTTAAGTCATGGAGATGTCAAAGAAGGTGGTGGTGGGTTGGGACAAAGGTTGGTTATTTTTAGTGGAGCTCCTATTTGATTGGATTGAAAAGGAATGGGTGGAAGTGTTGAATAAATGTCCCAAGGTAAGTACCCTTTCTCATGGTTGGTTCATATTCAAATTCAATTTGGTGAATGGGGTTAGTTGGGTTCTCAAAAAAAAAAATGGAGCACAGATTCCCCTCTAGTGTTGATGAACCCGTGGAAACCATTATTTGATGCCAGTCATAAAAGTATGTGTAATGCCCCTATGTGGGTAAGAATTTGTGTGTTCTCACCACAAATTTGGTTGATGAATGTATTCAAGGTTATTAAGAATAAATTAGGGTCATTTCTATAGGCTAACATGTCTTATGAAATAAGTGGGAAGATGATCAGCGTGAGGGTACTGGTAAACCTTGACTCACAAGGATTATATGAAGAATTAAATCTAAGCTCTCAGGGTTTCACTCATAGATAGGTTTTGGACTACGAAAGAATACCCTTTAGGTGTCATAGATGTCACAAACAAGGAGACATCATGAAGGATTGCTCATTACCTTTTTCAAGCAATAAAGGGATGAGGGGTTTGCATCTAGTGGATAATAGTGGAGGGAAGCGGAAAGATAGAAGTTGTTAGTCGAGGTAGATCCTTCCTTAGTTTACATAGTGGGATACTATAGAGCCTCAGCTGATGGAAGGGGGAGTAGAAGCAATGGGTGGTGTGTCAATAAAATTAGGGCGATTTAACAATTTAAAAATACATTCCCTCCACCTATAGAATCTCCCCTCTAGGTAATAATTTTCCTCCACTCTCTGTTACAAATTTATTAGCTCCTTTATCTCACTAGATATGGGGTTGGGTTATCTAACACATTCGTAGTCTTCATCATTTTCTACTCTTTCATCACTTAAGTTGGCTCTTGTCTCTTGACCTATTTCCCCTACTTCCCACCCTCCCTAACTACCCCTCTCATAAATTTATCCCTTCCTTGGTTATGGAGGCACCTCTTGAATCTATCTCACACTATATTATATAATCCAAAAATAGAAGGGGGGACTCCATCTCATGTGTGGGAGGCCCTCGCCTTTCTTCATCAATCAAGCCTAGAGGGAAGTTAGAGTGAATAAAATATCTCATATAAAGGGAAAAAATTAAGGCCATTCTTGATGTTGCAACTAGTAGATAAAGGTCTATTATTAGGGTGCTTAGAGAATCATAAGCCCTTGGCTAGTTCCCTAAATGACTTTTCTTTCATTCAACTATCAAGGCCTAGGTAGCTCATCTAAAAATTAACTTTGAGGAGAATTATCAATTATGAACATTTATAGATTATTTTCCTGCAGGAAAATATGGGGGATGAGGATAATGTTGTTGGGGTTTTGGATTCTTTGGTTCTAGGTTTGAGTTTTGTTTCTTCTGACAAAAAAATTACAGCATGGGGCTGGCTATTGGTTGAAACCAAAAATATATTACGATAAGAGGTACTTGGGGCACTGATACAATTATGGGATATGATATATTCTATGTTGAACTGGGAAGGATCTCAAGATGATTAATACTATGGGTCTTCCCAAGAAAGGATTTATTTCTAGGATCTGTTTATGGCTAGATCATTTATGAAAGATGAAAATTTAGTGGTTCCAGGGGATTTGAACTTTTTTCTCGGAGCTTCTAAAATCTGGGGTCTTCATGCTCATGTGGACTCCCTATTAGATATTTCATACATCTCTTGGAGGAGAATAAACTATGTGATGTGGACCTGATTAAGTACAAACCTAGTATAAATAGGAGAATTAGGGAAGTGATGGGTGATAGGAAGATATATTGGTTCCTTATGACAGAGTCTTTGCTGGAAAGGACCCCTTGGTTTTGACAATGGCCATGGGCTGGGTGACGAATCTAACCATCACTCCATATTTCTTGAAATGAAAGGGGGTTTTAACAAACCAATAACCCCTTTCAAATGCAATGTTTCATGGTCAAAAGATAACTGATCTCATAATCTAGTCTGTGAAAATTGGATTACTTATAATTTTGTTGTGGATGTTCCTTTTCTTGAAAATATCAAAAGGGTGAAAAAATCTATGATCCAATGATCCACCATCAAAATAAAAAGGGAGGAGGAAGAGATTAAATCCATGGAGGAAGAGATGGGATGCTTGGAAGCTCCTGATGGGGCTGGAGGGGGGAGTTATTTGACTAAGGAATCTAAACATAAGATCTTTCATCTAGAGGCTATCAAAAGGAGAATTATAGAAGAAAATGAGGAGACATGTAGGAAAAAAAGTAGAGTCATTTCACTGAAGAGTGGTGATGAAAACACAAAGCTTTTTCAAAATTTTGTGAAGGTTCATATATTTCACAATACTATATGGTCTCTAAATGATTCGGATGGGAGGAAAGCTTTATCATTTGAGGAGCTTACTAGTATGGGAAAATTTGATTTCAATAACTTTTATAAATCCCCCCACAGAGGTTTCCATTGTTGTAGCAATCCTTTTGGCTTAGTCTTTTCCTTGGTTCTCAGGAACTAAATACAACCAAAATTTACTGGAACCTGTGATAGATGTGGAGTTTCAAAAGGTTCTTCATAGTTTTCAAATGGATAAAAGTCTTGGCCTTGATGGATGGTTAGTGGAATTGTTTATGGGGCCTTATGATATTCTTGGTGGAGATATTTTAAGTGTAGTTGAGGACTCTCAACAATCCAGTTCGATGTTAAATTCTTTTAACTCTGACTTTATTTCCCTCATATCCAAATCAGATGCCCAATATTCCTTTGATTACTTCAGGCCTTTATTACTATGCAACTACATATACAAAGTAATAGAAAAAATCATATCAAATAGTATAAAGATTATTCTATCCAAAATGTATAAAAGCAACAATTTTCCTTTCTGGAAGGTTGATAGATCCATGAAGAAATTAGGGTTGTTCAAGAAGGGCTCCCCAAATTTAAAACTAGGAATATCAAAGGATTGGTGATAACAATTTACTTTTTTAAATCATATGATAGAGGTAGGTGGATTTATATTAGACTACTCCTTTCCCATTTGGGCTTTGAAGTTCCTTTCATAAATTGGGTTATGAGTTACATTTGTATGGTCTCATTTGTGGTACTCATCAAGGGATCAACCTCAACTTTCTTCCATGCACAACGAGGACTTCCACAAGGCTATCCTTTTTCCCCTCTATTACTATTGTTGGTGGCTAAGGGACTTAGTAGGTTGTTATCTGAAGCAAAAAGGATGGGGCATTTAAAGGATGTTGTTGTGGCTAAATATTTGACTAACAGTCATCTATTGTGCATATATGAATTATTATTATTTTGTGGTGGATCTAGGCATGATCTTGCAACCATAAAATAAGCCCTTACACTCTTTCAAAAGGCTACATGTATGTAAGTCAATGTTCTTAAATATAATCTCCCCCCTCTAGGTCTATTCAAGGATGAATCTATAAATGCTCATAACCTTTTTCCTTTCCACTCTAAGGTTTAAAGTATCTAGGGTTCCAAATGAAACCTAATCACTGTAAAAAGGATGTTTGGAATTAGCTAATTGCAAAGATTGAAAAGAGATTGAAGGTATACAATTTCATGTGGTTTCTTAAAACCAATAGGTTGATTCTCATAAAATATATATTGGAAGTTATTCTTGTATTTTGGATGTCTTTATCCTAGATTCCAAAAGGTGTCTTGAATTCAGTTTAGATGATATGTTACTAGTTCTTATGGTTAGGATAAAAATATGGTCACCTCTTTCTATGGGTGAGATGGGACAAAATCTCTCTGCCAAAGATATGGCGTTGATGGGTTTAAAAAAAAACATCCGTTTCTTTTCTAATGCTTTGACTGCGAAAATTGGATGGATACTGATAGCAATTGATAGCCTGTGGACAAATTTAGAATGGATTTTCTCTCCAAACAGGAGAGGCCAAAGGTTTTGGTAAGTTGGAAAGTAGTCTTATCCTCCTTTTTAGTTGTTGAAGAAGGACTAGCCTGAAAATTTGGGAATGTTGAAAATGTGAGGATCAATATTGATCCCTAGGTGAGATGTGGATAAAATTGTTTATTTCCTCATGATTTGGTAAACCTATTAAACACTAATAGTAAAATAACATCGAACCATGTGGATGATAATTCTTGTTCATCTGTTTAGGCCCTGGGTTGGAATAATCCCCACAATATTCCAAATGACTATATTGAACAATGGAAACATTAAATTGTTGCTTTGAAAATATCCCATGCTTGTCTCAGAGATAGGGAAGACTCCCTATGTTGGGTTCATTCCTCATTTGGGAAATATATGCCAAAATCAGGTTAGATGATAAGAGACAAGAGGAGTTGGTCTGGTGGTGGAAGAAATTATGGAAACGTTGTTACCAAACAAAAACATGATTATTTCAATGGTGCAATCTAGAAAATAAAGTCCCCATAGTGTAAAATTTTAAAAAAGATGCATGGCAGGCCTAGCTGGTGTGTTCTATGCAAAAATTCAGAGGAATCTATTGAACAAGACTTTTCCTTTTCTTCCCTTTCTCTTTAGGAGTTTGGAACTCAGTAAGAAGCTACCTTGGTTTCACCACAAAATTACTAGGAGAGTCTATCGAGGAAAATTTAGAAACCTTGGCGAATTTCACTAGTCTCGAATATGCAAACTATAAAATGTTTGTTGATATATTTGTAAAAATATTTAAATTTCTAATGGTTTTATAAATAAATTTTAAGTTAAAATAATTTTGTATTGTAAAAATTGGGCGAATCATTCTTTAGAAAAAGGGAAATTGGTGAATCTTTTTTTTGGAAAAAGCATGGAAAATTTGCCCAACTACAAATACTATCCCCTTAAATTTTCTAGGGTGTCTATCCTTGATGCCTAGAAATAGTGGTGGGATTAGGAAAATCCAAAAAAGAATAGAAGTTTACCTTCACTCATGTATTGGGGAATTTGGATCTCAAGGAACAAAGAAATATTTCAATATAAGTCTTCAACTCATGACAAAGTGGTAGCGCAAGTTATTTCAACTTTCTCTCTTCTACCTGCTTTAGAGTTTATTCATATTCCATGTAGTATTATTGTTAAAGAAGTTGATTAGTCTTACCCTTGGGATTTTTTTTGATGGGGATTATTTAATGGCGAATGTGGGGTTTAAAGTTCTATACTTTTAGGAAAACCATTTTTTCAAGCTTCAAATCGGTTTGGGAAGAGGTTTATATAATTTTGCAGAGTTACTGACCTTCAATATTCTTCTTTTATTTTCTATTGAGAAAAAACATCGTAATTTATAGATATTTGTTGACTCAATGATTGTTATAAATTGGTTTAATGAGATTCATATATGTCATGTGCACATAATGTTTCCTATCCTTGAAGAGATTTTTCAATTAAAACATGATTTTGATTAGGTATGATGTCACCAATTTACATATAAAGAAATTCCGTAATAGATTCCTTATCTAAAGAAGAAAACTTCACAATTTTTGGGTGCTTAGAAACTATTTGAGAAGTTAGGTGAAAATATGTCAAAATATTATCATAGGAATTTCATAGATAGCCTACAACTGGATCATTAACAAGACTAGTTTTAAAGTTTATCTTTATATGTTTTACTCTGATGAAATACCCTGATGAATGGGAGATTATGTATTTAATGTTTCTTTTCTATGCATACTTTTTTATGGTGGACTAATTTTAAGCATGCCAATGGGCATGCTTCAGGTCCACTTTTTAACTTTTTGGATCGTTTTCAACCAATTTTTGAATGCACATTGGTGCATAAACATAATGTCATATATAT
>APFE031323418.1:26755-113299 GCA_000404065.3 Pinus taeda | reverse complement strand
ATACGGCTGCCCATTACCCGTAAAGCTTTGTTGCTTAGGCCCTTGGTAAGCTTGCTCGAATTGCAGTTGTTGATATTGCACCAGCCATGGTTGTGAGACCATTTGCTGTTGTCCAATACTAGATGTTTGACCAAGATGAGGGGTGATAGTACCCCTTTGAGCCTAAGTCACTTCAGTTAAGCGGCCACTAATCGGCTGTTGTGATTGAGTCGTGGAGACAAGAGGCTGTTGTATTACGACCTGAGAGACTTGAGGTTGACATACAATAGGCAACACTTGTACTTGCGACACTGTCACAATAGCAGGTGTAGTGGGAATGTTCGACATAGGTTGCTTTTGTTGCGTTGAATATAGAACTCTTGGTTGTTGAGGCAATATTGGTATCCAACCACTAAATCCAATTCCAACTTGACCCAACTTTTTTTTTGAACTCTCATATGGTTATTCTCCTAGAGGGAACAATGAAAAGGCATACTACCCCCCATATGGCAGCAATCTAGTGTTCAAAGGATAAATTGGTCTTTGGAGACTAGACTGCCCAAATTGACACTGATGTGAAGGATCAATTTGCTAAGTCTCAACATAAGAAATTCCAGATAAGATTCTGGATGAACAAATAGGAACAAACCATGCTATCGAAATAGTCCCTGGGCGGACTCCATCTAGCGGTTGAGAACTAGTTGGGAAATATGGTATACCAGCGAACATTTTTGGAGTAGCGGCAAGAGGTTTTGCTACTACTATATCAGATGAAACAGTCCTATATGTCCATGGTTGTTTAGACATATCAAGTCTATCCAAAAGACCTCCTAGCGATTCTATAGGAACTTACGATGAAGGGTGATCACAAGAACTAACTGTTGTGGTAGAAGGATATAGGTGGATCCCAGTTCCAAAATGCAATGGGGTACTGGATGGAAGATCCTCCACAATCTCTTCTATAGCAATCAACCCAAGTGGAGGAGGTAGATCGTCAAGTTCGTAAAATATTTCTAGTGCCGAAGAAGGTATAGACTCTACATCGACAGATGTTGGAGGGGTGACACCTTCCGAATCAGCCCTAGATGGAGCTGGTTCAGAAATAGAAGTGTTTACCATTACACTAGGATCAGTTCTAATGTCCTCTTGTAACTATGGAACTTCTTCTGTAAAGTTAGGGGTACCAAAAATAATTGGAGCAACTGGAGTCTCTGATGATGTTGAAACACAAGTTTCAAATAAACCAAGAGACTTCGACCCAGTTAAACGAGATCTCTTGGCTCGCAATGGTTTCGTTTTTGGAGTCAAATACAGTTGAATCGTTAGTCCTTTCTTCCACGATTGCGGATTACTTGATCAACTCAAAATTAAAAGGGCAAAATGTTATTTTGAATTAAATGAATTTTATGACGCTTTGACACAACTTGCTTTTTCAATTTTTAAGAGTCAAGAAAAAGCTAAAGATGACTCTAGTCGGCTTCTATTTTTAATGAGCCTGAAGTGAAAAGTGCTCAGATGGACCTCTTCTTTTAAGGAGTCTCAAAAGGAATGAAAGTGACTACTCTGGAAGTCTAGAAAAAGGGATTACCAAACCAATCGCAAAACTAAAATATACACCTCGGTGGTAAATTATAGAGAAATTACCGAGGACTTTACATATGGTAGTCAATCTTCTCGAATGCTGCATTCAGTGCACTGCAATCGATAGGGCGGCAGACACGGCTTCCTAAGGATAAAGGATATCAGCCTATTGTGGTCTCCCAATATATACTCGATGGTACGTGGGAGCACAAGTTCGTACTAGCACTTGTCATATCAAAGAGGAGGAATCACCCAACCTACGATGAAACAATAGTTACCAGGTTTTATGATGCTGGAATACGTCTCTAGCCTAGACTTCTAGATGTTGTGAACTAGGTTCCAAAGTGTTTTTATGTTCATTGAGGTTTATTTTACAATTGATATTTCTTAAGAAGTTTGCCTTTCAAGTTTCACCGCATGATGTAGATGTACAATTCCTAAATATGCAATCTAAATGATAAACAATCGTTTATTATCTTTTAGCAATGAAAATCCTAGCTACTAAGGAAAGAAGAGTAAAATTCTTTCAACATAGAGCAAAGATCACACACTAAATGCACTTTTCCTAAATCAATTTCCACATGCAGTCTAAATGCAAATGCACATGCATGTATTTGTTTTACAGTTCCCTTAATGTGAGAATGACAAAAAGAAAACTAAGTACAGATCTGAACTACTTCTTCAAAGCGACACTTTAGCAATTTCTTTTCAAAAATGAAAGGAAGAATAAGATGACACTTTCACTTTCGAAAGGAAAACTGTTTTCGACACTTCAAAGAATTGACAATTCAAATCAAATACAATGGCAAAAGTACAATTGACTATCTAAAAGAGGAAGACTTTATGACACTCTTTTACTTGACTGAAAATGACAGTTGCGATACTTTCAAATAAAAAAACAACAGTTCGATTAAGCTACTATTTGCAAAGGAAGACTGTAAATGATGAAAAGTACATAAAAAACATTCACAATTCCTTATCAATGGAGGCTGAATAATGTAAAGGAAGAAGGTTTCAACATTAATATACTGATCATAGACATCAAAACTACTAAATAGAGCCGAAAACAATAAAGAAAAAACCAAAATCTGGAGAGAGAAACAGTCTCATTCAATCATCGCACCTGTCCTTAAGGGAAACAGGGATGCATCTCACCTGTAGCACACGGGAGGTGCGATGCATTCAGACTGACAACCAGAGACAGTGCGATGGTCCAAGAATGAGACTAAGCTTGGTTTTCACCCATAGTTTGCAGCTAAGTTCAGGGATTAGGCTGAGCTTATGATAGGCAGTAAACACAAAGTATAGGGGTTGATCCAATGAG
Source organism: Pinus taeda (assembly GCA_000404065.3). Taxonomy (NCBI): domain Eukaryota; kingdom Viridiplantae; phylum Streptophyta; class Pinopsida; order Pinales; family Pinaceae; genus Pinus; species Pinus taeda. The sequence continues at coordinate 110,415 of APFE031323418.1, read as the reverse complement.
GTTATTGAGCTACCACCAGGGCACTTAGGATTTTTGCAAGTCAGATGTTCAGTTCATAAACCAACTTGGAGATTGACTGAAGCAGCGTTGATCTACTTTGCAGTTACATAGCAAAAGCAGTTCGAAGGCTAGTTGGCTTAACTTTAGGCTTTGTCTTTAGTTTATAAAGCAAACAACAGTAACAAACAAACAAACTATTCATTCCCCAGTTGAGTCACCATGTAACGACCATCTCGATCCAATGAATCTCTGAAAAACAAACAAGGGAAGAATTAGGATCCTGATTTGGGAAAAAACAGGCAAAATTTCCATGAAAAAATAGTGCACAAACTTTCCTCCTTGCGCCCATCGCACCCTAGCTGTGTACAGGGTGGGATGCATACTGACTGGCCAATGGCCAGCTCTATATGCATCTCACCTTTCGATGTATACTAGGTGCGATGGGGAGAGAACGAATTATTCAAAACCCTGAAGCCCAGAAAAACAGGAAAAGCTTCTCAGAATCAGAAAAGGAGAGAATGCAATTGAAGAGCTCAGGGTTAGCTCCTACCTGGTCCAGACGACACCAAAAATAGCCCACCAAATCTCCTGGAATTAGCTAATGAAAATCGAGGGGGAAAACACCTCCATAGCTCCAACAATCCCAAATTTGAATGAAATGGTAAAAGTGAGAGGTAAAACTACTTTTACGTTACTGTTCACGTAATTCAAGTAAGATGTTGGTTTTTAACTCATTTTTCAAGCATGTATTTACATTTCTAATCAATTTGATGGAGAAATTGAACAGGCAGTACGACCATCAAGAGAACATAGTGTTAATGGTGAATTGAACATCTTTGACTGTTATCACGAGCAATGTTTCCACAAAGTTCAAGCTCGTTAAAAAATAAACCTAGCACTAAGCATAGTTTCTAAAGATTCAAGCTCATTAAAAAATGAATCCACCCTTGGTAAATAACCTTTGTGATCGTATTGCTATCAGCTTTTGAGCCTTGGTCGTGTTCTTACCATCACCTCCACTCTTTTAGCCGATCATATGCCTCCAATTGATTGTTTACCCTTTTGAGGAACAACTGCGATGAGTGATTCTATTAGCGACCTTCTTTTCACTACCGTGATTGAAAAGTTCCAAACTTACCTAGAACCAGTTGCTACCCAAAAACATCACTCGTTCCTAAAAAACGAGTCTCTTTTAAGCTCTTTTTAGACTCCAATAGTCCTTTTTTGTAGTATAATCCCTTAAGTCCGAAAAAGTATAAAATAATATGAAAGGGATGACTTTTCCGATCACTTTAGCGAGCTGAAAAAGACAAGCGCTCGATCTTTTTGTGTAATGATCCCTTAGATCCAAAAATATTAAAATAGAGTGGAGGGACTCGCTTTTGAGGAAAGAGTGATGTTTTTGGGTAGCAACTGGTTCCAGGTAAGTTTGCAACTTTTCAATCATGGCAGTGAAAAGAAGGTGGCTAATAGAATCACTCGTCGCAGCTGTTCCTCAAAAGGGTAAACAATCAAGTGGAGGCATATGATCAACTAAAAGAGTGGAGGTGATGGTAAGAACACAACCAAGGCTCGAAAGCTGATAGCAATGTGATCAAAAAGGTTATTTACCGAGGGTGGATTCATTTTTTTAATGAGCTTGAATCTTTAGAAACTATGCTCAGTGCTAGGTTTATCTTTTAACGAGCTTGAACTTTGCGGAAATATTGCTTGTGATAATAGTCAGAGATGTTCAATTCACCATTAACACTATGTTCTCTTGAGCATCGTATTGCCTGTTCAATTGCTTCATCAAATTGATTAGAAATGTAAATACATGCTTGAAAAATGAGTTAAAAACCAACATCTTACTTGAATTACGTGAACAATAACATAAAAGTAGTTTTACCTCTCATTTTTACCATTTCATTCAAATTTGGAATTGTTGGAGCTCTGGAGGAGTTTTCCCCCTTGATTTTCATTAGCTGATTCCAGGAGATTCGGTGAGCTATTTTCAGCGTCATCTAGACCAAGTAGGAGCTAACCCTGAGCTCTTCAATTGTATTCTTTCCTTTTCTGATTCTGAGTAGCTTTTGTTATTTTTTTGGGCATCAGGGGTTTGAACAATTCATTCTCTCCCCATCGCACCTAGTATACATCAATAGGTGCAATGCATACTGAGCTGGCCATTGGCTAGTCAGTATGCATCCCACCTTGTACACAGCTAGGGTGCGATGGGTGCAAGGAGGAAAGTTTGTGCACTGTTTTTTCATGGAATTTTTGCCTGTTTTGCCTAAATCAGGATCCTAATTCTTCCCTTGTTTGTTTTTCAGAGATTCATTGGATCAAGATGGTCGTTACATGGCGTGAACATGAGCATGAAGAAGAGGATATGATTGCCTTACATGCTCCAGGTATGGTTACTGCATTGCGAAACTGTGGCTTGCTCAAATTCTTCCGCATATCCATCATGAGGCAACAAATCAATTTGTTGCAATATCTTCTCGATGCATGGGATCCTACCAACCAAGTGTTCTAGATACGAGGTCAATCCATGCCTTTGACAGTTGAGGATATCTACTTCTTGACCGGTTTATCGAGGCATGGTGCCCCTCTCTCACTATCAGGATCCGCCTGCGGGGGTGAATCCGTGAGGGATTATATTTGCCGTTCTGTAGAGATGGATCTTAGACAAGTAGGGACAGAAAGATCAGTATTCGAGATGTTACTGACCTGTCCTTGAGGACTATTATATTCACCTTTGTTAGATTGGCTGGTAGCGCGGCTCTTCACTTGGCCAATAGGTCCTATATGCAGTATGCCTTGGAATGCCTTGAACCAAAGGTATTCAACTACTGTGATGCAGTACTTCCGGTTATAAGAGAATAGCTTACCAATGTGACGAACGAAAGATCCAAGAACTTTGGTTATGGTTCTATTTTGACTGCTTTCACCTTGGAGAGGATCCCACTGATGCAGCCATAGTACATTTCACTCGGATTGCCAGCGCTGACAAATCCACGGATGCAGACATGGGTTGATCTTATGGCCAATCATGCTATTCAGTCGCAGATTTCATTCTCTGATGCCTTCTTTGAGTGGTTCAACCATCAGCAGATGGTCTTTGCCAAGTATCCGTATGTTGGGATGGATTTCTGGGGTGACCTAGATTTGGTGCTACCGGCTAGCGAGCAACGGGCTGTTATAGGTAGAAAGATCTGACCATATCTTTGTTATTGATTTTATAATGTTCTTGTGTTTTTTAAATGTTATCAAGACTAATCAAATCCATATAATTGCAGATATTGGACCAGTGTGACCAGTAGTGTGCCCGAGGGTAGCAGTTGTCATTCTAGCAGGAGAGGCTGTAGGGAGGGCTGTCCTTTGCAATTTGGATGTAGCAGAGACCCTTGCAGTATTGCAAGATTAGATTGAGGGTCTCACCCTTGGTATTCACGATGTGAGGACCGACGAGTTACCTCTGAGATTATAGCATCATACTACTGGCGTGTTGCGTCGATGGACTAGGCTCTTACGTATGATTGCACGGGCGGTGACTTGTTATCACCAACACCATTAGTCTAGGGTGATTTCCTGCATTTTTGGGTTTTTGGGTCGTATCACAGATTTTTGTCCTGGACACAGAACATTTTGTAAAAAACTATAAACAGTTATATATATTTTTTATTTTAGAGTTTTATTTTGGTTAAGTTATATGATCCTGATGCAAATGTTGATTGAAATGCTTTTCCTTTATAAATGCTGCAAATGTCTATCTAACACATAATTTGCTAATGAATTAGTTAATGTGTTTAAGTTTTTGGAAATGTGTTGATATCGGATGGAATCAAACTGACTTTCCAAAATCCCGACCATTAGGAACATACGATAGATAGCTGGATTCCGAATGGAATAGATGCCAATAAGCTGTAGGATGACGTGTTGTGAGTCTAGCCTGACAACAAGTTGGCATATGCCACGTGCGATGGCATTAGAGAGAGGCTCTATCGACGTGCTGTACTCAGCGATGTTGTTCGTTGACCGACCAATACATACCCCTCTGAAACTCACTAACTCATCGCTTGGATCAAAAATGGCCCAAGCTGCAGAAGATAGGTTCTGCATACTACGACTAGCTCCATCGGTGTATCCAACAAATGATTCCAATGGGTCCAACATTTGCAGCAAATGCAAAAGTGGATTACCTAACCGAAAGGATCACTCTTGACGAAAACAAAAATGTAACAAAAGCTTATGAAGAGATTACTACACTTAGTCAAGCATAGTAACACTTAAGATACAACTCGGTTCGGGGTTGCCACAGTGGAATCCCATCATAATCTACTAACTCGTAGGCTCCTTTTGCTAATACTCTCCTAACAATGTAGGGACCCATCCATAATGATTGGAACTTACCTACTCCCAATTTATCGGATTCCTGATCATAAAGTAAGACCAAGTCACCTTTTGAGAAGACATGGGGTTTGACATTCTTGTCAAATTGCACCTTGACTTGTTTCTTATGAGATTTTTTAGTCAAGGCAGCGTCACGATAGGTTTCATCCAATTGGATTAGTTCCAAGAAATGAGCCTCTTTCTCTGAAGTTTCGGGGAGAAGGTCGACTGAGGGCTTGAGATATGAAATTTCACACTGAACTAGTAAGACCACTTCCAGGCCATACACCAGCTGAAAGGGTATAAATCCAGTTGCATTTCTCACTAATGTCCTATATGCCCACAAGGCCAAGTATAGGATTAGGTGCCAACTCCATTTTTGGACTCCAATCATCCTTTGCAGCATGCACTTCAGGATTTTGTTGATGGCCTCAACTTGTCCGTTAGCTTGCAGATAATACAGAGTAGAACTGTCATGGGACAGTCATAATTTGGTAGCCAATTCAACCATCATGTGATTGCGGAAATGTGATCCATGATCTGTGACTATAGCCTGTGGAATACCAAATCTAGAGAATACATGCTTGAAAAAGAAAAGAGCAGTCGTTTCACCGCTCTTGTTTAATGTAGGGATCGCCTCGTCCCATTTTGTTAAGTAGTCAATTGCGACTATGATATACCCATGCCCCCGACCGCGGTTGGGTTACATGTCATGAAATATATGCCCCATTTGGTGAATGGCCCAACAACATCTACTGGATGCAGAGGTGTGGGTGGTATTCTGGTTTTACGGTCTATGATTTGGCAAGCATGGCAAATTCTAACTGTGACTGTGCAATCTTTGAACATTTTTGGATAGAAGTAACCTGTTTGTAAGATCTTTTGCGCCGTAGCGTAACCAGATTGATGACCCCCACATACGCTTGAATGGAAATAATTTAGGAATTTTTTGGCCTCCTCACGGGTGAGGCACCTTCGTAAAACTGTATTGATACCGCGACGGTAAAGTGTATCACCGACGATCATGTAGTCTTTTGCTTGGTATCGAGTACGTCGTTGTTCTAACAAAATGGTAGTTTTGCGAAAGAGGATATAATGTTGAAATCTCTGTACTACTTGAACAGCTGTAAGAGCTAACTTTTCAACATAGGAGCACTTGCTTTCTATATCATTTAAGTTTTGACTTAAATAATAGACATGATGTTCGATTCCATTGTCTTCTTGAACTAAAACCATTGCGATGGTCGTATCTGCTGTAGCTAGATACAGGTTAAAGTCTTTTTGATAGTTAGGAGTGTACATTAATGATTCTTTTATTAGGGATTCCTTTCGAGCATCAAAGGAAGCTTGCGCAACCTGATCCCAGTTAAAGGGCACTTCTTTTTTGAAAAGACGTGTATAATCTTTAGCAAGTTTGGCGTAATTTGGAATGAACCTCCTTAGAAAGTTTTTTTTCCCTTGGATTTTTTGAATCTAAAGCAAATTTGAAGGTGGAGGCATATTGATTATTGCCTAAACCTTACATGGGTTGAGTCGAATTCTGTCCTTAGAAACTACGAAACCAAGTAAATGACCAAAACCAACACAAAACACACACCTGTGCCGATTGAGTCTTATCTTGTAGTGTCAGCAACGTAGAAATATAGCTCTCAAATGCTGCGGATGGTCAGTCCACTTTCACGAATGAGCCGGTAGATCGTCGAGATATGATTGAACGATGTTCTTGATGTCGTGGAAGGTGTAGTTCATAGCCCTCTGAAAAGTTGCCCCTGCATTCTTTAAACCGAAAGGTAGTTTACGGTACGCGAATGTGGCCCATGGACATATAAATGTAGTCTTCGACTAGTCCTGTGGGTGGATATTTATTTCATTATACCCCGAAAACCCATCCATGAATGAAAAGATTTCACATCTGGCGCATTCATCAATTATCTGGTCGATGAAGGGTGTAGTGTAGTTGTCCTTTGGGCAAGCTTGATTTACATCCCTGTAATCAACCCACACTCTAATCGTTCCCTGATTTTTCATCACAGGAACAATATTAGATACCCAATCAGTTAGAGGAACCTTGTGAATAAAACCAGCATGTAAACGTTTTTCAACTTCTACCTTGATGGCAGTGGTTTTCTTCGGGTGTACCTGCCAAAGCCGTTGTCATACCAGTTTGACATCTGGATACCTCTTGATCTCATGTTCAACTATGCTCGAGTCAATGCCTGGCATTTCTTCATATGACCATGCAAAGACATCTCTGGATTCACAAAAGAGAGCGCAATATATTTCCAGTTCTGAAGAAGAGCAATATTTGCCGACATGAATATTCTCTACAACATTAGGTTTGGTCAAGATATTTATGGCGATAGTTTCTTCAATATTGGACAGATTTTGCTTGGAATCCACCGTATTTACATTATTTGATAGAAAATAAAAAACTGAAGGATGATTAAGGTCGCTGGAATAATCTTCGTTGTAATCTGAAAGATGGGAATGATGGTGGTAATCTTCCCATGGTGCCTCTCCTATCATCATTGACTGAATGATTCCTTCGTCTATAGAATGTACATGAGATCAAGGATTTGAAGAGGTGCCATATTCCTTAGACCTATCTATCCAAACACTTGATGAGAGTTGATTTGGGTTTGCTGCCCAGGCCAAGAGAATTGATTGCTACAATATTTCTATTGGGCTTGGAGGCAATACCTTGCAATGATCCATGCTAACAAAATTCTCGGAAATCTTCTGAATCCTTGTAGATATAGAAGATACCATATTGCAGGTTTCCACCGTGGCCACTTCCGCTAGATTACTTAGAGGCAGTAGGGCAAAAGTGCTCATTAAGGTAGGGTCTTTTAGGAGGCCTACTTTGATATTTTGAAGCGATTGAGAGCTTCCATGGATCATTGGAATGCTTCCTATAACTTGTGAACTATTGGGGAGGAAGGTTTGTTGGTCAACGATTGTAATTCCTCCTTGGAAGGGAAATGCAATATTTCTAAAATATGTTGACACAACAGCAGCCATAGCATAAATCCAGTGCCTTCCCAGTAGGATATTGTGATCAAGGTTTCCATCGATAACTTCGACGTCAATTTCCACTGTTTTGCCCCCCAATTCAACTTGCAAGTTACTTAAATGCTGTATGGGGTGTATGTTCGTCCATTGAATGCTTTTAATGTCATTGATGATCTTGACAAGGGTGGTGGGCCTAAAGTTTTCTAGCAACTCATTGACATAATGCAGGTAGATGCCCCCTCATCAATGATTGTTCGATGAACAGTTTTGTTGAGGGCTTTCACTTGTACGAGGAAAGCGAGTTGAGCTGGTGACTGAGGTTCGTATCCTTTACGATTAAAGGCCACAATATTGGAATCTTCTGGGTCAATCCCACCTATTGCTGATAATAGAGCCTGCTTTTGGGAGGGGCAATTTTGTAGTACTTCAAGTGTCGACATAGTGGATGGTGATTGGGCCATATCCTCTACTATATTATAATTCTATGTTGCTCAAGCACGAGGATTAAATGTCGATTTGTGTACGACTCCCTTTGGTGGCTTTATTGTTAGCTCAAGAATGATGGTTGACACAACTTTGGTCGAAGTTGTTGTCGAACTACTAGGTTGATCTACAGCCTTTTTGTTCGACATCTGTGGATTCCCATAATCTTTATTCCTTGTCAATATCAAAGCATCATTTTGCTATTTCGAAATGGACAACATAAGTACTTGTGATGGGGAAGCATTGTCGCTAGCAACCAGATTGGTTTTTGGGTTTGGAAACGGATCAGTCAACACTGCTGGGGTATTCAAACTCTTAAAGAACTTCTTTATCTCAACTTTATGCGGACATTCTTTTGTCCAATGGTCTTCATCACATATGAGACATGGTTGTCTAGGTTTCTTTTTCCCAGAAGGGTTTTCAAAAGGTTTCTCAGGAGTCGAATCTTCCTGTTTCATCTTTTTGTTTTTCCCTTTCTTCTTGGCCCCTGGTTGCTTCGGTTCTTTTCCTTTGTTGGTCGAAACAGAATTAACCTCCGAGGCAGGAAGTTTGTCATTTTCCTTTTTACTGGAAACTGCAAGGGTTTTACCAAATGGGGCCTTTGCAGTTTGCATATTTGAGGTACCAATCACATCGTCGCCGGCATGAGAGTCTCTGTTTGATTTAGGAGGAGGAGGAATGGAAAACTCTAGTCTAGGAGCATCAGGAATTTTGTCATAGAGCGTGCCAGACTGAGTATAGATCAAATCTAGATATTGTGCACGAGAAATGACTTGCTCTTTAGTGACAACTCCTCCCTTGGCCACATCTTCTGTAATAGAAGGTAACAATGACTTAATAAACCATTCAGCTAACAGCTATTTATGAACATATGTCTTTACCATTCGACAACGATGTCGCCGCTCATGAATATGATCAAATATGTGAGTGGCTGTTATCTGTTTAAAATTGGTAAGGAGCTCCGTTCCTGTTTCATACCTTATGGGTAACTGAAAATGGGTTAAAAGGGTGGTGGCAAGGGCACTGAAGTTATCGAATGAAGCTCTAGGGAATTCGATGTACCATTTCACTGCCGGACTAGTTAGCATTCGCTAAAAAAGGCGAATCCTAATTGAATCATCATTAAGGGTGTTGGATGAACACCACAAATGAAAGGTTATTACATGATTCGATGGATCTTCACCTGGATTTCCATTGAATTTAGGAATATATGACAGAAGTTTATGAGGAATCGTTGGCCACCAAGGGGCGTAAGCAATTGGATCATTTGTTAGCCCATTTAGATCTGGTAATTCTAAAGTTGCTACGAAAGGAAACTGTTGATTCAGGTTTGGTGAAGCATACCCAGGATAAGATGGGATTGCTTGATCAGTGGGTCTTTGCATACCATCATAATGTATTTGATGCTGATAACTTTGGTAAGGTTGATGGGCATAACCATTATAATATGATTGTTGGTAACTGTTATGAATATATGTCTGCTCATTACCCACAAAGCTTTGTTTCTCAGGCCCTCACTAAGCTTGTTGGAATTGCGGTTGTTGATATTGCAGTAGCCATGGTTGTGAGACCATTTGCTGTTGTCCAATATTGGATGATTGACCAAGATGAGTGGTGATAGTACCTGTTTGAGCCTTAGTTGCTTCAGTTAAGCGGCCACTAATTGGCAGTTGTGATTGAGTCGTGGAGACAAGAGGCTGTTGTATTACGACCTGAGAGACTTGAGGTTAACATACAACAGGTGGCGCTTGTACTTGCGACAGTGTCACAATAGCTAGTGTAGTGGGAATGTTCGACATAGGTTGATTTTGTTGCATTGAATATATGACTCTTGGTTGTTGAGGCAGTATTGGTATCCAACCACTGGATGCAATTCCAACTTGACCCAAATTTTGTTTTGAAGTCTCATATGGTTGTTCTCTTGGAGGGAACAATGAAGAGGCATACTACCCCCCATATGGCAGCAATCCAGTGTTCAAAGGATAAATTGGTCTTTGAAGACTAGACTTCCGAAATTGATACTAATGTGAAGGATCAATTTGTTGAGTCTCAACATAAGAAATTCCAGATAAGATTCCGGACGAACAAATAGGAATAGACCATGTTGTCGAAACAGTCCCTAGGTGGACTCCATCTAGCGGTTGAGAACTAGTTGGGATAGATGGTATACCAGCGAACATTGTCAAAGTAGCAGTAGGAGGTTCTACTACTGTTGTATCAGATGACACAGTCCTAGATGTCAATGGTTGTTCAGACATATCGAGTCTATCCAAAATATTTTGTGGCGATTCTACAAGAACTTGCGGTGAAGGGTGATCAAAAGAACTAACTTATGTGGTAGAAGGATATAGGTGGATCCCAGTTCCAAAATGCAATGGGGTACTGGATGGAAGATCCTCCACAATATCTTCTATAGCAATCAACCCAGGTGGAAGAGGTAGACCGTCAGGTCTGTAAAATATTTCTGTTGCCAAAGAAGGTATAGACTCTGTAGCGACAGATGTTGGAGGGGTGACACCTTCCAAATCAGCCCTAGATGGAGCTGGTTTAGGAATAGAAGCATTTAACATTACACTAGGATTAGTTCTAATGTCCTCTTGTAACTACAGAACTTCTTCTGTAAACACAGGGGTACCAGAAATAATTGTAGCAACTGGAGTCTTTGATGATGTTGAAACACAAGTTTCAAATAAACTAGGAGAATTCGACCTAGTTAAATGATATCGCTTGGCCCGGAATGGTTTCGTTTCTGGAGTCAAAGACAGTTGACTCGTTAGTCTCCTCGAACAACAGGGTTTTGATTGACTTTCTTCCACGATTGCGGATTACTTGATTAACTCAAAATTAAAAGGGGAAAATGTTATTCCAAATTAAATGAATTTTATGACACTTTGACACAACTTGCTTTTTCAATTTTTGAGAGTCAAGAAAAAGCTAAAGATGACTCTAGTTGCCTTCGATTTTTAACGAGCCTGAAGTGACAAGTTCTTAGATGAACCTTTTCTTTTAAGGAGTCTAAAAAGGAATGAAAGTGACTACTCTGGAAGTCTAGACAGAGGGATTACCAAACCAATTGAAAAACTGCAATATACACCTCGGTGGTAAATTATAGGGAAATTACCTAGGACTTTATGTACGGCAATCAATCTTCCTAAATGCTTTGTTCAGTGCATTGCGATCGATAGGGCGGTAGACACGACTTCCTAAGGATAAAGGATATCAGCCTATTATGGTCTCCCAATATATACTTGACGGTACGTGGGAGCACAAGTCTGTACTGGCACTTGTCATATCAAAGAGGAGGAATCACCCAACCTATGATGAAAACGATAGTTACCAGGTTTTACAATGCTGGAATACATCTCTAGCCTAGACTTCTAGATGTTGTGCGTTAGGTTCCAAAGCGTTTTTATGTTCATTTAGGTTTATTTTACAGTTGATATTTCTTAAGAAGTTTTCCTTTCAAGGTTCACCGTGTGATGTAGATGTACAATTCCTAAATATGTAATCTAAATGATAAACAATCGTTTATTATCTTTTAGCAATGAAAATCCTAGCTACTAAGGAAAGAAGAGTAAAATTATTTCAACTAGTTTCCAGGAAAACTAGTGTCTATTTAGAGCTGCTAGTCCCACTAAGATGGGTAGCTATCTTAGAAACAAACAATTCAAAGTAACTTGTGTTTTCCTTTATGAGAGATAGATGAGAGAGAAGCGTAGAGCACCAACCTTAGTCTTTCACTTGGCTCCTTGTTTGTTTCCTCCCTCCTTTGATAGAGCTTTCGCTACTCTTTTCTCACTTGTCCTGCTTATAAGAACACTTGTAGAGTCAAAGCAGCAAAATATCATCAAAGCATAGAGATATATAACCATAAACAATGTATAATCATATGTACATTAACCATACAAATGCATACACAAGTACAAAATTCAGAAATATACAAGTATATGGAGGAAAACTCATATAGCTTTATTGATAGAAGTAGTAGAAGAGAGGATTACAACCCAGTTGTCTGATCCAGCACCATCCTCTTAGCATGAAATCCCTATTCTCCTCATGAAAATCTAGATTACCCAACAATACAATGCTTCACAGAGAAACCAACAACACTTCCTTACAAAATACAAAATTCTAGCCTCTGGATCTCTAGGATGAAGGATCCATATATAGATATTTGCAGGGAGTGAGTCAGCTTCTGGGATTTTTATTAGTGTCATTTCACTGATAGTTCTTGGTTCCACTTGGAGATTTCATGATCTCTTACTCATCCCTGGGTGAATTCAGAGAGGCAAGTGTCATATAAGCAATTTCTAGAAGATTCTTTGACTTTCCACCTAGCAAACTACCTCTGCCATTTGTCTGCTCTCGCTCATCGCACCCTACAGAAGGGATTTTCAGTATGCATCGCACCCCTTATGTGTAACAGGTGAGATGCATCACACCCTTAGCATGGAGCAGTCTATATGGTCCAGTTTTGACCAGTTCTGAGCAGTTTTTCAGGGCAAACTTCTGGGAAATGATGTAATTAGTTGACCTTGATCCTTTAGGGTATGAAACAACACTTTTAGGGGTTTAGAAGCCCTTGGTTTATGGACATATGTGATTGGGGTTGCAGTGCCCAAATATGTCTATAACAGTATTTTGTTTCTAGGAAAACTAGTGTTTATTCAGTGCTGCTAGTCCCACTAAGACAGATAGCTATCTTAGAAACAAACAATTCAAAGTAACTTGTGTTTTCCTTTATGAGAGATAGATGAGATAGAAGCAGAGAGCACCAACCTTATTCTTTCGCTTGGCTCCTTTCTTGTTTCCTCCCTCCTTTGATAGAGCTTTTGCCACTCTTCTCTCACTTGTCTCGCTTCAAAGAACACCTATAGTGTTAAAGCAGCAAAATACCATCAAAGCATAAAGATCTATAACCATAAACAATGTAGAATCAGATGTACATTAACCATACAAATGCATACACAAATACATGATTCAGAAATATACAAGTATATGGAGGAAAACTCAAATAGCTTTATTGATAGAAGTAGTAGAAGAGAGGATTACAACCCAGCTGTCTGATCTAGCACCATCCTCCCAGCATGAAAGCCCTCTTCACCTCATGAAAAGCTAGATCACCCAACAATGCAATGCTTCACAGAGAAAGCCACAACACTTCCTTACAAAATACAAAATTCGAGCCTTTGGATCTCTAGGATGAGGGATCATATATAGATATTTGCAGGGGGGTGAGTCAACTTTTGGGATTTTGATTAGTGTCATTTCACTGATAGTTCTTGGCTCCACTTGGAATTTCATGATCTCTTACTCATCCCTGGGCGAATTCATAGAGGCAAGTTTCATATGAGCAGTTTCTAGAAGATTCTTTGAGTTTCCACCTAGCAAACTACCTCTGCCATTTGTCTGCTCTCGCTCATCGCACCCCTTATGTGTAATAGGTGAGATGCATTGCACCCTTAGCATGGAGCAGTCTGTATGGTCCAGTTTTGACTAGTTCTGAGCAATTTTTCAGGGAGAACTTCTGGGAAATGATGTAATCAGTTGACCTTGATCCTTTAGGGTATGAAACAACATTTTAGGGTTTTAGAAGCCCTGGTTTATGGACATATTGATTGGGGTGCAGTGCCAATATTCTATAACAGTTTCCCCTAAAGCATGAGGTCGTAAATCTTCTGATGTCGGGTGAAATGCTTTATCATGAGGATCCGAGGTTTTTCGAACTTGAAGGTGACCTGTAATAAGATACAATACAATACATTATCTTCATAATATTTTCATGATCTAGCTGAGGCAGGCATTCCCATGCTCAGCTTTATAAATTCATTTTCATGTACATAGGACAACCAACCGTCTATGTGGCAGACTGATGATTCTGGTAGAGCCATCATCCCTTAGCTTGGATGATTATCTGTGCAGCTATGGAGTACATTTAATGTCTTTATTTTTCCTAAATATATCGTAGCCCAGATGGATGAAATTAGATTTGGGGTCTTCAAACTCGTTCAGTCTTTGCCCGAAGTACAAGTTGATCCATGTGAAAATATGTTTTGATGTCGAACATGGAAAGACATCACCTGATTACCAACCGATGATGTAAGCTATTAACAGGCACGAGAGGAATCACCGATAATGATAATGACCCTCAAGGTACTGCAGTACAATTCACATGGTGTGAATATATGAGTCGATGTCAAGCACCACGCAAAATCTCTTGGTCGAAGGCCATTGATGTAAACCTGTCGTCGGAAGTGAGAAACTTGCCTTTGAGGCATGCAAGCTTCAAAGTACTGAAAGGGTTGTTCCTAAGTCAACTTCTTGGATAATGAGTTGATGTCGACAAGAAGTGACCTGTTGTAGGAGGGCCTTAATGAATCCCACATCCATGACATGAAATGGAAGAAATGATCTTGTGGAGGTGAAAGGGATCTGATGATACAAGGTTCACGGTGGCAGTCATGAAAAATGGAGCATAAAGGTATTGCAGTGGATGAGGCGTTAGTTGGGTTGGTGAATTCTTTGAACGACCTCTCTTGAACATATCAGTGACACTGAAATGGATTGGTAGCGTTAACCCAAAAAATGGATGGTACGGAGGACCAATGGTAATATGACTGATGAACAGAATAACCCAACCCAACTCAATCATGGTGATGGAGTGAAAGTGTCATGTTCAAGAGCGACCTGCTACTAATGAAGTTCTTCAAGTTTTCTTCCCTTTTTCCCCAGTCATTGCTGACCAGTACCTCTTTATTTTTGTCAAGCTTGATTAGGATAACATATGCTTATTCTATAATTTTCCCTTCGGGAAAACTTGTTGCTATGCTTTAGCGAGCCTAGAAACAGTGAGACTCGTTCTTGTTCGTATGGACAAGTTTGTCGCTATTGTTTTAACAAGTTTAACGACAAAGATAACTCAGTCCTTTTCAGTTTTAGAGAGTCTAAAAAGAGCCAAAAAGGAAACTCCAGTAGTCCCTTTTCATAGTATAATCCTTAAGTCCGAAAAAGTATAAAATAATACAAAAGGGGTGACTTTTCCGATCACTTTAGCGAGTTGAAAAAGACAAGCGCTTGATCATTTTGTGTAATGATCCCTCAGGTACAAAAAGATTAAAATATAGAGGAGGCATGGCACTTCCAATCACTTTAACGAGATGGAGAGGCTAATTGTTCGACAATCTTTTCATATTTTACGAGTCTAAAAGGAGCTTAAAAGAGACTCGTTTTTTAGGAACGAGTGATGTTTTCGGGTAGAAACTAGTTCGAGGTAAGTTTGGAACTTTTCAATCATAACAGTGAAAAGAAGGTGGCTAACAGAATCACTCATCAGAGCTGTTCCTCAAAAGGGTAAACAATCAAGTGGAGGCATATGGTCAGCTAAAAGAGTGGAGGTGATGGTAAGAACACAACCAAGGCTCAAAAGCTGATAGCAATGCAATCACAAAGGTTATTTACTGAGGGTGGGTTCATTTTTTTAATGAGCTTGAATCTTTATAAACTATGTTCAATGTTAGGTTTATTTTTTAACGAGCTTGAACTTTGCGGAAACATTGCTCATGATAATAGTAAGAGATGTTCAATTCACCATTAACACTATGTTCTCTTGACGGTCGTACCGCCTGTTCAATTGCTCCATCAAATTGATTAGAAATGTAAATACATGCTTGAAAAATGAGTTAAAACCAACATCTTACTTGAATTACATGAATAGTAACATAAAAGTAGTTTTACCTCTCATTTTTACCATTTCATTCAAATTTCGGATTGTTAGAGCTCTGGAGGTGTTTTCCCCCTTGATTTTCATTAGCTGATTCCAGGAGATTCGGTGGGATCAGGGTAGGAATTTGGATTTCTCTTTACTCGTCATACAATTTTTTTTTGACGTGTTGGGTCCTTATGCTTCCCGTCAAGAAACGTTATATTAAAAATTTTGCCCTTCAAGAGTGATGTTCTCATAATAAATTAACCCTTCACTAATAAATTTTTGATTAAAAAATTACCATTCAATAAATAATTATGTTGAAAATTTTCATATACTTATCGTAAGGAAAAAAACCAAAATTTGAAAAAACTCAATTGTGGAAGTTTCAATAAAAGGTGTTGAACATTTGAAATTTGCTCATTTAAAATATATAATCAGTCCAAGGTAAAAAGCTTGATGGTTATCCATTTCATATATTTAAATTATCATTTAAAGCCAACAATTTACATTATGCCACATGAATATTTAGATGCCTAATAAGATTAAGTTCCATGCAAATTCAAAGATAATTTATGACATTATCTAATATAATGCTTGATACAAAATATAAATATATGACACCTTAAAAAGGCATAAGAATGTACCACCAACTTCCAACCATCCAATAAGATAAATACATTTGGAAACAAATTATTAATTCATACATATACATAAATGATGGTTTACTCAAAAAACTAGTTACACCAAACTAATGTCACAACTTACAAGTTTCTAAATTCCATTGCTCCAATGACAATGAAAGCAATGAAATGCTTCATGTTGCACAAAAGTCATGCATTAAAGCCAAATAAATAAGGGAATCACATATATGTGTAAAAAAATATCCTTGTATTTAAATGCATCTTGAGAAGAATAAAGCGAGAAAAGATATGCCATAGTACCAAAATGATAAAATCCAAGGCATCACATCTTTTACCACATTTTCTACAAGATTGGTAATATGTGGTATTTTTTCAACCTTGATGGCATTTTTCATGTGCCATCAACCTATAACAACAACACATGAAAAAACTTTCAAATGATATCTTCAATTTCTTTTTACATCAGTGATCATCAATATAACTATTCATGCCTGTATTCCACATTCCATCAATAAACAAAGAACGTTAAAATTTCATATAAAAATATAAATATAATAGAGGACAACGATATATATATATCTATATATATATCTATATATATCTATATATATATATTATAATATATAATATATATATATTATATATATATATATTTATCTATATATATATATATATATTATATAATAAAACTTTGTGCAAAGTAGAAAAACATGTAACGTAATAATTCACACCTGTCAAAGAGTCTTCTTTCCTTTGCAGTTTGCCAAATCTCATAAACTCGTTCCCATTCCACATCTGTGGTGTTAGGACCTATTAATGATATACGCATCAATGCATCAAGTGTGTTAATTGATAGTCTTGTTCTCCTTATATCTTTGATCATATTTTGCTTAGAGAACCCTCGTTCACATGCGACGGTTCTCATTGGTATGACAAGCATTGCTTGCCATAATTTTAGCATATTTGGATAACTAGAGTGCCAATCTTTTGTTTGAGAAAACACTTTCCATGCATCTTTCATTGGGAATCTTCCTCCATTCAAATAAACTACATCAATAAATTGGTATAGTTCTCTTTTACACGCTGTAACATCAAATGTTGGTACATTTTCACCTTCATTACATGTTTTATGCTGCAAATGTGAAAAAAGTATTTCAAGCCAATGCTTTGCATTATTTTCTCTGACATAAAGATCTGATGGACAATGACAAGGACTAAACAACCTTGCTGCATTAAAAAGATGAAGATCTGGAAATCTTGAATTGAAACTCTCAATCAATGCTTGGACATAATTTCTTGTAAGCTGTATGCAACTCTGAAGGGAGCCATCAATGCAAGTTGCCATTGGTTGTTGCAATTGTTCATCATGGATTGTAATATACAACAAATCATGTCTATGGGTATTTCCCTCTTTGTCAACATTTTCAAGGAACCCATCTTTAGAGTCATTTAAAAATTTAGTAAGATGTACAACACCTTCAGCAAAAGAATCTGATTTGCAGAAATACCTTTTAAGAGAATTTAGTGTATGGTCAATAGCTATTCCAAGTGATGTGACATCCACATTATCTTCTTGAAATTTTTTGTTTAGATTATTCAGCTCATTCAAAACATCAGCAAGCATATTCAAACAAAATTGAACTGAAAAAATTCTTGCCTTATCATACCATGAATTCTTTCTTTCTCTCTTCCACAAACTCAAAATAGCAGGCATTAATCGAACTAGTCTTTCAACCACTTGACCCCTAGAGAGCCATCGAATCCCATGGATTTGAAGAACTTGCAAGGATTCTATTTCCATTATCTCCAATAAAGAAATGAGTTCATTATTTCTCTTTGCCGAGTTTCCAACCCATGAGTATACCTTGTTTGCTATTTTCTCAACAAACGAAAACTCTGGTATCTTTTTTGAAGCATCTGATGCTGCAAGTGCTTCACGATGTGCAATGCAATGAGTACCAATAAGATTTGGTAAATCATTCTTTAGTAATGTGACAAATCCATTTTCACATCCAACCATAGATGAAGCACCATCAGTTGAAACTGCTATTAGTTTCTCATTTTTCAACTACCTTGTTTCCCTTAAATTAATGATGGTACCATATATAGTCTTTCCTTTTCCATCAGGAACAGTAATCATTTTCATAAATTGTGACACTGGAGGGCCCAATCCTTTCGAGTCTAGATATGTAGAATACACAACAAGGTGTTGTTCCAAACCATTGTCTATACTTTCATCTAACATTATAGAGAAAAATGAGCTTTCTAACATTTTTCTAGTTTGAACCTCTTCAAGGTAATCTGATATAGAGTGAATAAACTCAGTAGCTACTTTTCTATTTATGTAGGAAGAATACTCCACTCGAGAAGGCATAGTAGGTGTTTGAAGATGCATTTGAAGATGACAAAGATCTTCATAAGTAGTAATTGAAATATCCTCTTGCACAATAAAATATGCTAACTTCATAGTGGTTATGACCCTTTCCTTATTAGCCTCATTTATTGTCACTAAGTGTTCTGTAATGGGATTTGCCAACCTTTCAGTTTCATACAAATTTTTCTGAGTTGATGTTTGACGAATAATAGATTTTGCATGAGTTGTTATAGCATCATATTGAATGGTATTACATCCATATCCAATACCCCATGGACCTTGAGCTTTGTATTTCTCACAAATTTTGCACTTCATACGAATCTTTCCATATTCAACATTGATACTATAAACCCAAGGATGTTTTATCGTCCACTCTTCTCGAAATTCATGTTTTAAGAAAGCCTTCCTCCTCGAACTACTAGATCCACCATCTTGTCCTTCCTTTTCATGGCCAGGATTTTCAAGATCAACAACAAACTCTTCGTTGACATTTTCATTAGCATCATCATTCAAATCGGGTATAGATGGAATATCTTTAACATTAGAAGTCTTTGATGTCTTAGAATATCCATAAAAATTGTTAATAGTTGATTGACCCTTTCTTTTTGGAGGCATTTCTATTTAAATAATGTACCTACATGCAAAACAATAACAATAAATTAATAATTTAAAAAAATTACAAAGAAAATAACTTTATATCTACAAATATAACTCTTAGAAACTTAAAATCCTACCACAAAAAAAATGCCTTAACAATGCACCATGTCACCATCTAATCTAAATCACGTGACATCAATTTAGGCTTCAATTTCAAAGGAACTCTAATTATGGTAAAGCTTCGATTTATGTTCGCTTTTAGTATCGCCAAGTGCGTGAGTTATCTCACTGTGCCTGAAAAGGCATTGTTTTTAGCAGTCAAAATGGAGCATTATTTTGGTTAGTTATTTTAAATCTACACTATTATGGTTAGTTATTTTAAATATAGTGTTCTCCCTAAAAGGTTATAAGTTAAAACTTAGGAATTTTAAATCTAGTCATTAAAATTAAAATTTTGTTTTTTTCACCGTCAGTTAAAGTTTTAACAGATTTATCGTTTTAAATAAGTTTAAAAACCAAGAATCTTTTTAAAAACAAAAAATATTTTTTGTTTTTATCACTATCGGTTGAAGTTTGAAAAGATTGATTAGCTGTAAAATAAGTTTAAAAACCCAGAAGCTTTTTGAAAACCAAAAGAAACTTTCAGTGGAATGTCAATTTCTAGGCCAATAAACCATATTCTGCATAATGATAAACCCTTTGTTTTAAAGCGCTGTGAGCAGTTACACATATAAATCTCTTGTGAAATAAAAAATTAAATTACTTATTAAATAAAAAATTAAAAGGTAGCAGCAATCAGACCCACAGTGTTTGAAGAAAAAAAAAATCAATCACTAACCTGAAGCGCAAATTTGCAGTTTCCTGGCAGTTTCCTTGGAGTCAATCTTGAACTGGGTGTGCAAAGTAAGTCTGAATGGGCATATGCCTTGAGAGAAAGTGTGAAGGAAGTAGACATCGCAAAGCTCTTCTGGGCCTGTGTGCAATTTAAGGATGAAGCCAGCCACCAACAATATTAACCAGGCTTTCACATTGGCTTTGATTTGCAAATTTTCTATAAAAGCAAGGCGGTGTACATTCTGTAAAAGTAGCAGAAAGCAAGGTGGATTGTGATTCTATATACCATCTGGAAAGTTACTGTTCCTACTCTACTCTAATTCCAGATAATGCGATCCGTAATTTAATATGTTTATTGGTCACAGTCGCTGATCGCTTATTAGAATTTAGGATATTTTCAATTAAAAAAACTTGCCAAAAAATACCCTGTTGTATGAAAAATAAAGGGGCGTAAGTTATAACTATACCAACGCTAATTAGAATTTAGCATATTTTCAATTAAAAAAACTTTCCCAAAAAATACCTTGCTATATGAAATAACTTGTCGCGTGAGAACGTTTGGTGCGTAAAAACGTTTTGGAAAAAGTTCCAAACGTCAAAAATCCGTCTTTCACTCTTCCAGGCACGTCACTCAAAACGGGCAATGACAAATTCAAGCCATCAAATACGTGCAAAAAGCCTTATGACGGGCAAAATGCCCGTCAAATTCCATCCCTGCTTCCACATGACGTTAATCATTATCATTATCTAAATAATTTTATTATATTAATATTAATATTTTGTTTTCCATATTAAAATTACACATAAAAATAGAAAAATAAAATAACAATATCCAATTAGTTACTCATAATCATCCAACTACTTTGCAGAAAATTCACAACACATTTTGACCCTTTTAATTTGTGAATGAATATTAGAATATTGTATAGCTTGATACATACATATTCATGTTATGTTTCTCTATTTATTCATTCATGAATATAAATATAATAATAATATTATTATTTATATTTTCTTTCTAGATATTTAAAAAATAATTATTATAATTAAAAAAATAAAATAAACAGCTATATATTATATCATTTAATCACTTCGACATACGTTCTTCATTATCATTATCTAAATAATTTTATTATATTAATATTAAAATTTTGTTTTCCATATTAAAATTACATATAAAAATAGAAAAATAAAATAACAATATCAAATTAGTTATTCATAATCATCCAACTACTTTGCAGAAAATTCACAACACATTTTGACCATTTTTATTTGTAAATGAATATTAGAATATTGTATAGCTTGATACATACATATTCATGTTATGTTTCTCTATGTATTCATGAATATAAATATATATAATATTATTTTCTATTTAATATTCATGTTATGTTTCTCTATATATTTAAAAAATAAATTATTATAATTAAAAAAATAATAATAACAAGCTATATATTTATATCATTTAATGACGTGCACAATACATTTTGTGTTTTCTAACGAATATTATAATATTGTATATCAATACATTTAGGAAACCTCACTTGTTAATTTGATACGTCACTTTCAAGTACAAATTTTTACTGTGTTTTTCTATCTCACTGCTATAACGGTATTGTATGTTTTTCTATCTGAATATTATAATATTGTATATTAATATATGTAAGAAACTTGACTTGTTAATTTCATACGTCACTTTCAACCACAGCAGTATATTGAGTTTTTCTATCTATTTACGACTAAAACAATATTATACATTACATCATTATATAT
This sequence comes from Pinus taeda, assembly GCA_000404065.3. NCBI lineage: Eukaryota > Viridiplantae > Streptophyta > Pinopsida > Pinales > Pinaceae > Pinus > Pinus taeda. The sequence goes on along the minus strand of APFE031323418.1, from coordinate 88,622 downwards.
TTTGTGATTATAATGGATAAGTCATATACATTATGGACTAAGTCCTAAGTCAACAATTTGTAATGTGTTCTTTTCATTATATTTGTGGGCAATCGTGAAAAGTTTGTTATTTAATAGATAGAAGAAGATGGTACAAAATACCAATTAGAATATAGTATTTAATTTCCTAAATAAAAATAATTAAACATTTTTCTGCTCTAATTATTCATGAGTAATGGTGCTTAGATGTGATTTACACTCTTTTATATTCGTATACATCTCAATACCACTCCACAATTAATTATATATCTTTTCTAATCCATGAGGTACATACATGAATAGTTAGAAAATATTTTAAACATTCAATAGATGTATCACCATTATATTTAGGTGGAAATTTAATATTGTGATTTACATTTATTTAGGAAAAATAATTTAATATTTTTTTAGTTTGGTAGGGTTTTGTATTTTGATGAAAAGTGTGACCTAAAGGTATTTAATTAGTTAAAATTATTTGTAGTACATTTAGTTTAGGCTACACTAATTCATAACATAATTTGATTTTTGTGTCTCTTCTAAATAATGGTGGAGTTTCATATATAAATGACTTTAAGAAGCTAGATTCGAAACCAATCATACAAATAAAATTTAATTAAAAAATAATTTTAATATTGAAAAACAATTAAATTTCATTTTTTTAAGAATCTTTTACCTTCAATAAATATAATTTTTCCATGTTACGGGAGAATGTGGCTTATTTAACATTACTAACATTGGTTATCCAATATCTCATCATCCATAATTAGATTTAATAAAGTCAAATTTCATTATAATTACATGCAAATAGAGAGTATGGCAAATACTTTAGTATCTTATGCAAATGAATGAGTAGTTATACATATAAATGTTTAAAATAAATGATGGACTTCTCAAATAGGTACAGTTCAAGGCCCATCTGAACATTTTATAGTACATTTTAACCTCTCTTTTTGTATTTGATAATAAATTTTTCGAGCTATAATGTGTTCTTAGGAATGTTAGGGAATATTCACTATATCTTGTGGCATAATGCATTGAATGTGCACGACAAAGAGGATTTCTTGTGAAAAACATGTTGGAGACTAGCAAGAGAAGATATAAGAGGCTTGTTCCTTGCAGCATCCCATCAACAACTCAGATGACTCCTCAATCGTTACTACCCCTCAATGGTTGTGAGTTCACCAAGAGACCAAATCCACTTTGGTCAGGGTTTTAGAGAGAAGCAACCCTCTCTTTAAGGATGTTGCCCCTCACTCACTTTTATATAAATAAGAGAGCCTAGCAGCTTAGTGGGGATTCATATTCTAGAGGAAAGATAATGACTATTAGAGAAGGAGACTTTTGTTTGTTATTTCCATTGTCATGTTACATGTTTGAACAATTTTGAGATTAATGAAAAGCATTATTTTTCAAGTCTGAGTTTTCTTTAAGGGAGTTGAGTTGGCTTGGGTTAGTGCCCAACCCAAGTACTCAACCCCCTTCTTCTATAGATTTCTTTATGCATTCCTTTTGCATGTGCTTAGTCTAGATATGGTTCTTTTCTGCAAATCTTATTAATAAGAAAATCTTTGTCTCTGGAGGTTGATAAGTAAGCTTTCTTGAGAAGCTCGCTTGTGTACTATGTGTGGACAAGCACCAAAAGTAGTTTTTCCTTTATGTAATAAGTTGATTTTATTTTAAATTCAAATCATCCTTTCACTGGTATTTTTTGCACTGCAATTAGTGTTTTGGTAGTCATTTAATCACTTTATTTTCGTTAGTTGAACAATTATCTTGTGTGTGGATGAAACTATTGGTTCATAGAGTACAATAGCATCATTTTCTATGCATTAGCATCACCTCCATCATCACTCCTCCTTCCATCTCTACTTGTTTCTCCAAAGTATCTGCATACTGAAAATTACATTATCGATCTACAAGAGACTGTTATTTTTGTTCTCCCCTTGTACAAGAATAGATCTAGGCTTGGTAAGGCCTATTGCACCCTTGCATAGATTCCTACCACCTTCTCCCACCTTCAGACCACTCCTAGAACCATCAGAGATTACTCTCGGATGCAGTCTTATAGAAAATAGGGCATCCTGTAGCAATCTTATAGCAATACACATAATTCTTCAAAAGGCACCCATAATTGCCTCAAAAGTTTTCTTTTTCCTTCTTAGCACTCCAAAACGTCCTTTGAGCCTTGAAAAAAAACTTGAGAAGTCCAAAAACCTAGATAGCTTCCTTTCATCGTTGTAGTTTCAATCTTGCAGCTAGGGTATATTGTTTATGTGTTTTATAGAATGGAAGTAGTTTTCCTTGATCACTTTTGAGCATTTAATGGTTTTTGTAAATAGAATATAATTTACCTTGTTTGCAATAACATAGATTTGTTTTCCTGCAATATAGATCAGAATTACTTTCATGTCATTTACTTTCATGCAGCTAGCTTAGCATTACTTTCCTATTATTTACCTTCTGCAAGATAGATTAGAATCTCTATTCTAGAATTTCCTTTCATGCAAATAGATTAGTGTTCCTCTCATGTAGTAGAATAAGTTATTCTTCAATAATCTCTTTTCTTTTAAATTTAAGCTAGGTAGTTTTCCTTCTTGGATTTTTCAAAGTGGCCCGTGTACATCTCAGTTCAATTCATTACTTCAGAATAGATTGAGGAAAATCTTACTTTTTATGCATATAGCACTGACACTGCTTAATTTTGTACAAACTACAGACTGATAAATTAAAATTTGTAGCCTTGACAGTTGCAACATTCTTGTTGTAATACCTAGATTCATCAATAAATATAATTTTCACATTTTTAAAAAGTAATTATTAAAGATAAAGTATTTCTTAATGTAATTAAATGTTTGGATTAAATGAAAAATTCGAACTAACAAACCTTTATTTTATTATTGAATTCATTAGTATTTTCACATTTAATATTTATTTTAGGTAAAATTTATAAATACCATTTAATTATTTAAAATATGATTTTTTTAAATAAATGTTTCTTATATAATCATATTCAATTAGTTAAACATTTTGTTTACATAAAAAGTGATGTCAAATAACATTTACTAAATGATGGTGTATTGACAAGGATGAATTATACATGAAGAAATTGTTGAAGGAGTTCTTTCATAATTATGTACATACAAGCAATGTTAAAAAAACATGTAGGAATCTGAAACTTCATGATGTTTGTGATGCAAAGTATTATTTCTCAGTGTATATAGAAAAAAACAATTTTAACGTTAAGAAATATAGATAACATATTTCTTAAAAAATGAGCACATGGAAGGGATATATATATATACCAATGTTTTAATATTTCAATAATAATTATATTTATTTATATTTACAAAGATGAAATGCGTAGGTATCAAATTCTTGATGTTGTAACTTGCAATATCAAATGTTAGAGAAATGTAGTTATGGTTGATCTTATGGAAGAAAATTACACTATTACTGAGAAGGAAGGGATAAATCCATATAAATTTTGTTTCCATAGGATGTGGACGTATCATGGATGATATCTTTTAAAAGATTCATGATGTACCTTGTACCTTATTGGTAATGTACACAAACCCTATACAGAGATTAAAAGATAAGTCTTCTATCTATTGATAGACTTGAAGTTATTGCATAGTGTTTTAAATGCATGTATGACATAGATACTAAGGTATGCAGGCTAGATACTTATATAAATACATTTTTTCTCTATATTTTGTTATTGCAATAGTTATAATGTGATATCCACTATTTATTATAATAACTCAAACTTTTTTTCTTCTTTTGTTATTGCAATAGTTATGGTAATAGTTATGATGTGATATCCACTATTCATTATAATAACTTAAATAACTTAAATTTCTTGTACATTTTAACTTAGTAACCAGAAAACTTACAATAAAAACCATTTTCCGTCAATGTTTCAAATCCCAACAGGGATCCATTATCAGGACTTCTTGAATGTTGATAGTAGAAGAGCTTGAATGAGGGTTTTAAATAGTTTTGAGGTGAGTAGATTTAAATGGGATGGACGTCAGCTTGTTTTAATCATTTTTATTAATTATTATCCGTATTTTTAAATAATTTTAAAATATTTTAAAAACTATTAATTAATCCATTATTAATGTAATATAAATATAAATACTTTGATTATTTAATCTTTATCATAAATATTTACTACTAAATGTTTAATTATTATTAGTGGTTTAATTAGTCAATAGATTCATTAATAAATCTTAAATAATAATTAATAATACTAATAATTCATAAAAATAAATAATGAAAATAGTAATAGTTATTATCAAAATTATTATAATAAATATTATATTAGATATCTAGTATTAATATTCAATATATATTAGTATGTGAATATATAAAAATATATATATTAAAATATTATTACACTAAAAAGTCATATTAGTAATATTGTAATTAATATTAAATATTAAATACTAAAAATATATTATATTAATAATAATATTATAATAATTCTGGTACATTGTTCGGTTATATTTTTCTATGACTATTAATATTTTATCTCATAAATATAGAGAACTATGAGCCCTGATGCAATATATAGGAATTGCATATTAAACAATTCATGCATGTCCCTAATGACCAGTTTACATGTTATGGACATAATGCAACATGAAATACCTTGAATGTAGAATTTAGCTGATATTGAATGTATCAAGTAACTAATAAGGTGACCCACAAGGATTTTCATCATTTTTTCATAATTCCACATAAGAGGTGGTCTAGTGGAACATGCATGTATTTTCTCATTAAATTACTAAACTGATTTTGGCATATAAGCTTTTCCTATTGTATGTATTGTTCAGAGCACAAATTATAGATTCAAATGTAAGGAAAACAACTAAGGATGGTTTTATGGAAATGCATATGGATGGATTTTCATTTAGTTACATCAAGGAAATATGATCAATTTGTAAAATAGGATATTGTAATAATAGACTTTCTTTGGTAGTCATGTTGTCAATATATTTAGATAGATAAATTCAATCTTGTATCACCCCCATGATGACCCCTACTATGTATTCCTAAATAAGCGAGCTACATTTTATTGGGCTTGCATCCCCATGTGTATATATTTATTATGGAATTCACACATATATTTCAAAACGATAGTGCTAGTGTTGTAATGGCTAGATAACCTAACTAGAAAAAGGCTAGTTCACCTAATGTTATAATATATAATCACATTTGTAATAATAAAAATAACAACAAGGATGCACACCTCCAGACATAAGTAGAATGTGGGGCATAAAACTTCACAAGAGGAAAAAGTGAGAGGGTGGAACCATGATATGATCCATAAGCCAAGTAGATAAGAAAATATTCATAAACTCACTTATGAATAAAACTCAAAATCATGAAGCAATAATATATCCCAAGTCCAAGGTAAGTGTGAGGGAGTTCCTCATATCAAAATTAGCAAAGATAACACATCCAAATATAAGTCAACTTTCCCATTATGTTAGGGGAAATGCCTATACCATTTGACCTCCCCTTCTTATGAGTTCCTCTTTGTTCTATCCCTAGTTCACATCTTGTTCCTTGTTGGACATGTTCAATACCGATCAAGCTTATTTTTATGATTTAAGAGATGAAACATCATAACTTTGTAGCTAACCTAGATAAATAAATGCAACATAATTTTACATCATTCTTGTCATTTTTTTCCAAACAAAGAGTAATCTATTTGATAGGAAAAATGGGCATCCTTATTTCAATTACAAATTTCTAAAATATTGCTATTGATAAGAGCTATATTAAAGAATTTACCTTTTTCATGTTTGTCAGAGTCCAAATTATTCTTGAAATCCACAATAGAGATAAGTTCATGAGAAAGGAATATACCAACAAAGTTTTACAACCTTGCAATACTCCATGGTAACTTCTTTGCTAGATTTGAAAATTGTGACCTTCTCATCGTGTTGTGGTAGAAACACAACCCCCTACTTTTCACTTAATTTTCATTATGGGGGGCCTTTGAATGAATAGTTGGTTAGATTACTATTTGATTTTGAATATTTGGATTTCTTTAATGATTTCAATATTTTCCTATCTTCCTATCATAACTTTTTGATCTCATTTGGTTCTTTGGTTTGCAAATGGTGCCTAAACAAAGATCAGACATTTTCACTGCCTTTACCTACTAAATGTATAAAATGTAAATTACTTTTGTTTTATAAAGTTATTTGTTTACAAATAATAAACTTTTCTTTGTAAATGTTTTTTTAATTTTAATTTTTAATCAGTTTGATTAATTATCAAAATAGCCCTCGAGACCAAGATCTATTGTAAAGTGGCTATGGGCCATAGCCCTTTATCATAAAGCAACACAGATATTTTATTAGCAAGAGCTATATATATTCGGAGGAATTCTAATAATCCTTGATATCTAAAAGTCTCGAACCTCATACCAAGTGGTTATAGTTCATTTATATATTATAAACTATGAGTGTTCAGAAGGACCCACCTGCCACATCATTACTACCGCTCCTGAGTATCGGTGATCAGAAATTTTCAACCTAGTAAGATTTTAAAAACTTCGATATCTGATAAGCAATATTCATATTCCGTTGATATTTCGATAATCATCTCCCTCTGATCTATGATATTCAATAATCATCTCCCTCTGATCTTCAATCTTCGATAATCATACCCCTCCGTCTTCCAACTTCTGATAATCCACTCACCTCTGATATCCAGACTTGATATACTATTTAAAAGGAGTTCAATAAGATATCGTGTCCACTTTATATCACATCCTCCCAATATTGACATTTTTCATTTGTGCTCATTGTTAAAAGTTCTGATATCCATTTCTGTGATACCACTCAGCTCTTGCCACTTATCACTTCTAGTGGCTGCTATTATATTAATTGAAAAAGTCATTTGATTTTTCTATTGCTTTTGGGCATAATTAGAGTTTGTTTACAAATTTTTATTCATGCCATAGCTAATTCTATTTTCTGTTATAACAGAGATTTCTAGTCAAGGCCAGTATTGAAGTATATCCAGTTTATCACCGATGAAATTCCTCCAGATTGTAAAGGGATATTGTAATAGAAGAATTTTTTGAATCAGTTGTTTCTTGAATGTAATTTCACCTATCGGTTCAAAACAAGCAAGATCATCTTTACCTGTGCAAACCAAACTGGGAAATCCATTCCACTCTTGCATCTACATTTGGTTGGAACCCCAACCAAAGGAATCATTTTGTTTCATTTTTTGAGAAATAGAGGGATACTGTTAATGTTTCCACTATGTATAAATACCCATCTCTAATTATGAGAAAGGGGATTCAAATCCGAGAGAAAAGAGGCAAATTAATGCTTGGGATTACAACCTCTTTTTAAGGAGAGAGTTTGTGATTTATTTACACTATTGTATTTAGAACTGATCCATCTTTGCAAGCAGGGAATCAATTTTAGAGGCAACAGAGGACTTGCACTACTATACCTCTCTATTGTTTTCTGTAACTTGATTCCTCTTTATAATAATATTTATCTATGTAATTGGTTGCATGGAACTACTGCTTATCTGTTATTGAAAATAAATGCTTCAAGTTTCAAATATCATTTTTGGTGTATGAGTATGTATGTGGATTTTCAGCACTACTGTTGACTGTTTACTAAAATTTTCATTTAGAATCTGGTCAAGTTATCTTGTAGGGTTAATCAGAAATGAATTTCAAAATGGGAACTTACATAAGGACATACATTTATCTCCTTAAGCTGCTAGCTATCTGTTGCGCCCTACAACAACCCCCCATTTCATATCATTATTATTCTCAAAACTATAATGTGAAATGGGTCCCTTTTGATTTTAATTGGTATCAACTTAGTGTTACTCAAAAAGGTCTGAAAACAAAATCAAAACATTACTAAACCTTTTTGATAAACTGATTAAAGATGATTAATCTTTTATCATTGCGATAAAGCGATCGCAAGATCGCATATCGCAATGACAAAGGAGGCATAACTTAAAGACCCATTGGTTTTCTCCGACGCGACAACTCGCAATAGGCTATCAGATATCGGCAATAATAAGTTGACACATTAAAATTCCTTTTCACTCCGATGCGATACGATATCGGCGATTTACCATGCATGTTTTTAAAAGTGCCCAGTTAATACTCCTGACGCGATGCGATATCGCTATCGGCGATCGGGGATTCGAAATGCAACCAATGTAACGATTTAAGATTTCCCGGACGCCCGATTGCGATAAGGCCAAAAGCACGAATTTCAAAAAATCTTAAAGCAGAGTTATTACGATTAATTCGTATTAAAAGCCTTATCTTCCGAACAACCATTCATCTGCGCTCAACCGCCAAAACATCCAAGGCATGCTTAAACAAATCATTCGGCTAATAATCAAAATGATGGGTATTTAAACGATTGACAGGTCTTAACGGCCATTTAACGAAACAGTAAGCCTAAAAATATTTTCATAGATTGTATCCGAGGCCACCTTAAGTTAATCATTCATCATGCATTGATCGATATATATCTCGCTCATATTCGGTTTTGCGCTATCAATTTTCTGTATTACGTTCATTTTCACTCCTGTGTAGAACTCTTCCGAAGTAACGAATTCAAGCAGAATGGGGAAGAAGTCTAAGAAAACTGCAATCCCTTCCGCTTCGCCGGCCACAGGACAACTCATCACTGATCTAGGAACTAAAAAGAAAGGATTGATATCAGATACTACATGTCTAGGACTCAGCAAAACTACTTGGCAAGGTACCTATAATTTGATTGAAGCCAAAGAACCAAAGAAGATAGTAGTACAAGCCTCAGCAGATAGCACTCGAAAATCTGATGCTACTCTAAAAGACTTAGCCAACTCTTTCCTTCATCGGATAGTAGCTCGAGAACAAATTCTCCCATATACGGATGTAGTGAGATGGGCAATTCAGGAAATCCCAATCACAGACAGAACCTTCAGCACCAGAGATGGGAGAATCTTCGGTTCATTTCAATCCGAGGATTTGAGACAAATGTATCATTTGCCTATGCCAGAGAGGAAGTACAACACGACATTTCTGGAGAAATTCCGAGATGAGAACGAAACTTAATCCGAACCCATTCGGGAATGGAGGCAAAATTCGACAAAATACAAGCATGAATCTTCGGGTAAGTACTCGGTTGATTCTCTATGCTCTCCTTATTGCTATGCTGGGATAATGATGTGTAGGTTGTGGGGGTTACATGATTCCTCTAATTTTACTATAGAAATGGTTCCCTTGATGGAAGCGGCATGTAATGGTGAAATAATGGATTGGGCAACTATACTGTCTTATAAGCTAGCAACCGCAGTTCTTGATTTTAGAACCAAATCCCGCGTCACTGAAAGGCTTATTCCCCCATTCTAATATAGTGCTCATATGCTAGACATACTGTGTTTTAAATCTGAATTTCCTGTGCTCGGATGGAGGTGGACTTCGCAAGACCCCACACCCATTCACATATACCATCAGAAGTTGTGGAAAACTTACTACAAGCACAATTTATACCAAATCTACAACGACTGTATGTTACCCATTCATCATTCTATCTTTAATAAGCTTGCCCCTAAGATTTCCTACCAAGCAAGGATTGATTTGACATCAATAGGAAGTTGGTTCGGGGAGGAAAAGTTTACTTATATCAGAATTTTCGGCAATCAAGCCAAACCTCACGCTCTTCCTTTGTACATACCTGATAAACTGCTGGCCAGGGAGATAGCCTATTAGATTATCTCCGAAGGAGTTACACAAACTCTAAAGAAGAATAAGAAGCGGGTCTGGCCCTCTTTTCCCCTGAGATGTGGTATCTACACTCTACATGATTTCAAACATGCAGAGAAAGAACCTGAAAAAATAAAGTCATTAACTCTGGCCACTCTCACTAGTAGGCGATTTGATCCACGCAAAGTCGCCTATAATGCACTTGAACAGGCCAAATTGACCAAGTTTGAACATAAAGAAGATAAGTTTGATGACCTGTTCTCATCAGCCGAGTCAATATACCAAGTTAAATCACTGGCTATAATCGAATACAAAGATGAAGGATTAGTTGAATTCAACAGACTTAGAGAATAGAGGTTGCAAACTCTGCCTCTAGATCTGTTAGCGACAACCCCAACAATAGAATCAAGCGAGCCTGAGCAACGACTTAATAAGGAACCTCCTATTACATCAAAGGAACAGGAAGAAGTGCAAATGAAAAGAGAAGAGGAGACCCAGGCGAAAGAGCAGGAATAGAGCAGCATAAATGTGAATGAAAATACTCAAATTGACCCGAAATTGCTCCAGGAATGGCAGCAATTCAATTCAATTATTGGTAATCTTGAGTGCCCTAAAGATGACGAGACATCAAAAGAGGCTAATACACAGGAGGCAACTTCAAAACAGGTTTCAGGTGAAACCAATGTCCTACCCAGTTCAAAAGAAGTAGAGATAATCCCAAAGGATCCTTCCGACCAGGTTATTTTGCAGATAGAAGAAGTTCCTCCCTTAGATGTCTTCTATAGCTCAAGACACAAAGCTGTAGTGAAACGACAGAGGAAGAGGAGAAGGATTGATCAACCTTCCTTATTCCCAGAACAAACAGTGATGGGAAATGTGCTTTGGAAAGAGGAATTTGACCCCTTTGATGATCTAACAAAACTATCACAATATGCTGGAGCCTATTCGGCGGTAACAATAGACAAGGAATCAGAGGTAAGAAGTTTATTGAAAGAAAAAGACCAGGAGATCTTTTCACTGCAAGCGCAACTATCAGAAGCACAACAAAAGGCGGAGCAGGCAGAACAACAATTGGTAATACAACAACAAATAAATAACCTATTGACTAAACAATTGCAGGAAGAGAAACAGAGGATTGATGACAGCGGAGTTCAAAAGCAGAAAGAGCTATCTGAAGCATTGGCACAGCTAAAAGCATAGAATGAACAAATGCTGAAGTCAAAAGATGAGCATATTGCTCAGTTATCAGCCCAGCTAGAGAAAACAAAGAAACTTCCACATAGATGAATTCAAAGTAGAGGCATTACAGATAAATAAGGGATTGATAAATCAGATAAAGCTTTTATGTCAACAAATCACCCAGGCGGAACCATTATGCGATTTAACCACATCAATAAGTGAGAAATCGGAAAAAGCTAGAACAAACTTGGATCAAGCCGAAGAAACATTAACCAATTTTCTTGAATGGCAAGATACCGATCAGAGACATGCGGCTAATTTACCAAGGATTTAGAATCGCATAAAGAGATATTATTTTCAGAATGGTAGTCTCAGTTAATGAAAGCAGAGAGAGCAATTTCAAGATGCAAATCAACCACTAGTAATTTGGTTGAATTGGTTAATAATACTCTTTACTTGTCTAACATGATCTCTTAATGTACTCCAGGTAAATTGATAGCAGCTAAAACATTGGAGCAGTCATGTTATCCAGAACTAGAAAAAAATGGAAGATTAATCGCAGGAATTAACAGTTTGACGTGGGACGCCTATTGGTTCTTTTTAGTCAAACCGCACAACCAGAGAGCCGCCCTCAAATGCCTTACAGATGCAATCGGGTATATCATTCCCGATATTCAGGATGCCACCTATGCTGCCCAACTCAATTCTCGCCTCAACAGACCACCCGAAGTGGAGCCAATGCTTGCGATAAGTCAGCTCAGGTTTGAAGGCAAATAGCCTGAATGATGATTCATGCCACCGACTACCAGATTGTTGTGAAGGAGATATTTAAAATCAATTGATACCAATTAAGTAGGATTTTCAGTTTCATAGATATTTAGCTTAGTTTAGTATTTATAGACCCTTTCATGTATTTAGAAAGGGTCGTAAAGTTTTGTATATGACTTAAAACCTGAAGTGCACTATTGTACTTCAGGGATATTCTTTTATAAAACTGGACCAATCATTCTGATTTTGACAAAGAAGCTTTTATGCGAATGTGCACTACTGTCTTTGTTTGAAAGTATTTCTTCGTTGGAAGAAGAATTTCAAATAGCGATTGATATTGGGAATGATAAGCAGCTCATATGGTACTATTATCTATGTCTGAACTCATTCTTTTTATATGAATTTTCATTTGATCGCTCTTGCTATTATCGGATATATATATTTGTTTTAACAACATTCTTTATTCATTCCACTATTGGATGTTTATAGTATGCTTTTCTTCTAATCATGCATGTATTGATGATATAAATGATAAGTGTAGCAATATTTTGTTAATCACTTTGTTTATCTATTTAAATAAAGTAATCTTTGAATGAATAAATATCTATGTTTATTTGATAGAGTCATCTATATGCCTTTCAATAGACAAAGATCATCAAACACTACATTTCCAAAGAATAATAATCCCGGGATTAGCATTAGTTCTTTTATTTTTGCTGATAGATTAAGTTATTCGCCTATCATTAGATTAGATAACCAATCGCTCATCCACCCTTTTTATTCATTATTGGGAAACTAGTCCCATTATATCCAGTCGGAGCCACCATACCAAACGAAAAAGGAGCTGTATTAAGGTCCGGACCGGGTGGTTATCCCCCAATGTTGATACAACGATTTTCGGGGCATCAACATTTCTAGTGCTAGAAGGAGGGCCATCCACTATGAATGGTGAGTAAGTCAAAACCTACAGACCATTCACAGATTAAATCACCCTCCACGTCTCCTCGGACCTCTCGTTTGCACTCTGAAATATCGGTATCCAGATGAGAAGAGGAAGGATCAACTACTACTGCTCAACCTCATTATAATTCAAAACATTTAAGCCTGGATTACCATGAAGTTCAGTCTATCATCCAGAAACTTCAAGGCTTCTCGATTTCAACTCCTAGATCTGAAGTATCACAAGGCAGTCAGACTTCGCAATTCCGCTTACCTCATCACCTTACCAGACTTGAAAGCGAAAAACTCGGCATTGAATCACCTGAGTTTCCTTTACCCCAAAGGAAAAGGATTAAAAGGAACACTGAAGGTTATGGTAGTGAAACCTTTTCTCCATCATATTCCATCTCATCATCACCAGTGCGGAGTCAAACACCCACTTCACCATTACATATTATTGTTCACCAAGGGACTTCATCTCCATCATCACAATCCTTTTAGTCTTCATTTCCACCTCCTCCCCAATCACCTGGAACACCACAGGAAATCGTTGGTACTCCCAAAATGGCTCAAACACCATGGAGAAGTCCTGGTGCAGTCACTATGCCTGCGCCTTTACATCGGTTACCCGATTATCTTGAGAAATGGTTACCAAAGTTCAATCCAGATGCTGGAACATTAGCTGAGGAACACATAAATAATTTCATGTTGTCAGTTAATTTGAAGGGAGTAACAGAAGAAGATGTTGTAGTTAGATTGTTCCCCTACACATTACAAGGATCAGCAGGGTCTTGGTATTTTTCCTTGCCCTCTGGATCCATCACCAGTTGGAATGTCTTTCAGGAACAGTTTCTTACCAAATACGGCGATGATAGATCCTTGGCTACACTCATCAATGACCTTTCCAATCTAAGGATCGAGTCAAGAGAACCAATTAAGGAGTTTAACTCCCGATTTAACAAACTCTTGAACAAAATCCCTACTGATGATAAACCAAGTGAAAAAATAACAAGAGAATGCTACATTACAGCCTTACCCTCAAATATAGCCATTTTTGTAGATAGGGCTAAAAAACCTACATTGGCTGAAAACATGAAAGAAGCCCTCGCTGTCAAAAAACGTGTAATCGCTTTGGGAAAGAAAGCTGCTCTAGAGGAACGCAAATACAAAAAAGTGTCTTTCAAGGATGATTCAAAGAAGAAAATCACCAAAGATCCATACGATATGGAGGGCCTTCAAAATTTCCTCAAAACCATGTCAAATGAAATGGTTGAGATTAAGAAGCAAGTAGCAGAGTCCTCAACAAAGAAACCTTACAGGAATTTTTAGAAGCCTGAATCCAAGCCTCCAAATGTTATATCCTATGCAGATTCAGATCTTGAGGAAGACGAAGAAGAAGAAACAATTACACCATCCGATGAATTAGAAGAAAAGGAAGTCGTTGAATGCCATGGAATGTGGGACTTTATACTGCCTAACTCCGATACTGAAGCCGAACAAGAAGCCTTTCCCGTGACTACCAGGAGTAAAAGTACTCCTGAACCTATTCAGGCTAATTCAAAGAAAAGGAGTGCAGGTACCAATACTAAAAAGGAAAAGGTACCCACAAGGAAGCCAGTCGCAACAGTATCTCAAAATCAACCGTCATCCTCCAATATACCTACATCATCTAAGACGTTGGTAGTATTCGATTCAATGGACTATAATATTGTTGATGATATGAAAAAGACTAAGGAAAACATCACCATGTTTGAACTCAGTAAATTAAAACATCAACAAAAATTGCTTCTCAAAGAACTCAATGCAGTTCCTTCTTCACCTCTTCCCAGTACTAGAGCTGCAAGCGACTCAGGAAAACCACCTTCTGGTAGAGTTGAGGCAACGGATACAATTCTAATTGGAGACAGATCAAATTCCCATACCCCTCCTTTCCTCTTAACATATGAAATTTACAATCGAAATCTACATAACTGCTTAATTGACTTTGGGGCATCATCCAATATAATGCCAGCTTCAGTTTGTTCTAAACAGAACATAGAACCTCAGAAGTCTTCAATTCACATTGTGTAGTTAGATAGAACTAAAGTCCATGTTTTAGGGGAAATAAACTCTGTTACAATCAGGTTATCGGCTAATCCAAGAGTGGTTCAAAGGATTGATATATTAATCGCCGATATACCGTAGTTCTATGGTTTAATTTTAAGCAGGGATTGGTCAGAAAAGCTCCATGGGTATATTTCGACCGATTGGTCCCATATGTGGCGTCCCTATAAGGATAAGCCGAATCAAATAAAAATCTATCGGGACAAACACATGACCCACACTGTTACAGAGTTTGAACAAGAGAATCAGCCAGTTGCATTTAACAACAATATTTTAGGAAACTATTCCTCTGAATCATTCTTTGGCAATTATATTGCCCAGCCATCTCCTTTCTCCATAAACAATTTCACATCACAAATCGAAAATTTTTCACAAACTGACAGATCTAGATGTGTTAATGTTACTAAGAATTTTGTAAATAAGATTGTAGATAATTATTTATTTTGGTCTTTATATTTCGATGGGTCCAAGTCTAGCGAAGGATCAGGAGCAGGATGTATTTTGGTTAGCCCACAAGGAGAAAAAACAATGTTGTCCTGCAAGCTAGAGTTTGAATGTACAAATAATATGGCTGAGTACGAAGCATTAGTCCAAGGACTATATAAAGCGATTGGCCTTAAGGTCCAATATTTCAAAGTGTTTAGAGATTATGAGATCATTGTTAAGAAGGTAAGGAATACAATTCATTGTCTTTCTAACCATCTCAAACATTATCAGTCGCTGGTACAAGAACTCACCTCCCACTTTTTGGCATTCAATATTTCTTCCATTCCCAGGTCTCAAAATTCAGCAGCCGACTTGTTAGCCAATGTCGCTTCCAAGCTCCTACCTTCTGAAGATTATAGCCCAGATAGATTTTCAGTAGAATTGCTTTTTAGGCCATCAATTCCTGACAATGTCACTAATTGGAGAGTATTCAACCACGATGAAGACATTTTACAATTTTTAACCTCCGAAAAATCCTATGGTGATCAAATCATTGAGGAAAACGAGCATGATATTCAAACGCAAGGTAAACACGAGGAAAATTCAATCCCAAAGCCTGTGGTAAAGCTTGAGGATCTTTATGATATTAAAGACAGGTTTAAACCTGTGACCAATACAAAGCTCCAAAGCTCTACCCTAAGGTTTGAATTGATAAACCTTGGCACTGAGTAAACTCCTCAAAACATTAATTTAGGATTAGGACTTTCCGTGGAAGAAAAAAAAGCATTCATTAGACTGTTACGGAAAAATAAACATGTTTTTGCTTGGAAATATGACGATTTAAAAACATATGATACATCCATTATCCAACATACCATTCCAATGCTTCCCGAACGAAAACCAGTCCAACAGAAGTTGAGAAAAATACATCCAAACTTAGAGAGTCAAATAAAATCGGAACTCAATAAACTCTGGAAAGCTAAGATTATTTTTCCCGTTCGGCACTCAAACTGGGTCTCCAATATGGTGCCAGTCAGAAAGAAAAATGACGACATTAGGATTTGTATCGATTTTAGAAATTTGAATAAGGCGAACTTAAAAGATAATTTCCCATTACCCACTATGGAGCAGATACTCCGATCAGTGGCAGGCTTTGAGTTAATGTCCTTTTTGGACAGTTTTTCAGGATATATTCAAATTTTGGTCCATCCCGATGACCGACTCAAAACCACATTCAGAACAAAATGGGGAACGTATGCGTATCAGAAAATGCCTTTTGGACTTATTAATGGGGGAGAAACCTTCCAAAGAGCGATGGATATAGTTTTTAAAGGATTGATTAACAAAACAGTAGTCGTCTACTTAGACGATATTACTGTATTTTCTAAAGAGAGATCCAATCATTTGGATGATTTAAATCAAATCTTTCAACACTGCAAGAGATATGGTATTTCACTTAACCCTAAAAAATCCTTCTTCGCTCTTGGTCAAGGAAAGATCTTAGGCTTTATTGTTTCTAAAGATGGCATTTATATTGATCCAGACAGGATCAAAGAAATATCTGAAATCCCTTTTCCTCATAATAAAAAATCCATGCAGTCATTTTTAGGCCAAATAAATTTTGTTAAAAGGTTCATTCCAGACTTTTCTCAAATCATTTTGCCACTTCAAACTATGATTAAGAAAAATTCAGTCTTTAAATGGGGATCGGCAGAAAAGGAAGCGTTTGATTTGATCAAACAATCAATAATCAATGCCCCCGCTTTAAATACCCCTAATTTTTCTAATCGTTTCACATTGTATACTATCGCATTCGATTTGTCTTATGCAATAGTACTCACACAGATCAACAATCACAATTTGGAAGTACCTATTTCATTCTATAGTTCAAATCTTCAGGGTACTGAATTGAATTACTCCGAAGTAGAAAAACAAGCCTTTGTTGTATATAAAGCTGTCAAACATTACAGACCCTTCCTTTTAAAAGCCCATACAAAAGTTATAGTTCCTTTCCCTTCAGTAAGGCAACTATTAATCCAAAGGGAATTGGTTGAAAAAAGGGAAAACTGGGTTACAGCACTTCAAGAATACGACTTAGAAATTAAACCAGCAGAGATTGTTAGAGGCCAAAGTTTTTGCAGGTTATTGGCAGGAGCATCCCACATTCAAGAATCAGGTGATACAGATCAAACCGAAGAGATCAACCAGATATGTATCGCTGACTCTGGGTCACAATATGCTGACTTAATCTTTTATTTGAAAAATGGATATGCATCTCCCAATCTTTCTTACAAAAACAAAAGGGCCATTAGATTGAAAGAAAAAAAATTTACAATTATTGATGTGATTTTTAGGCAAAACTATGATTCAATTTTTTTAAGATGCCTAGAAAAACCTGAAGCACAAAAGGCTTTGTAGGAATTACATGATGGACCGGCAGGAGGACACTTTGGAGCTGATACAACAGCTCACAAAATCATCCATGCTGGATATTATTGGCCCGATCTGTTTAGAGATGCTCATGAATATATAAGGAAATGCCGAAATTGTCAAACTTCTAGTGGAAGACAAAGAAAACTAGCTTTACCTTTGCAACTAGTCAACATTGAACAACCATTTGAGCAATGGGGATTGGACATCATTCGAGAAATTACTCCACATTCTTCCAAATAGCATAAGTATATCCTTACCGCTACCGATTATTTTACCAAGTGGGTTGAAGCAATTCCTTTAAAGACGACAAATTCTGAAGCAATTATTGAATTCATAGACCAATTCATCATTACCAGGTTTGGTGTCCCAAATGCTCTTTTTTTTTATAATGCATCTTACTTCTCAGGCAATGCTATGTTTGATTTCGCTATTAAAAGAGGATTTAAACTAAAATATTCTGCTAATTATTATCCCCAGGGTAATGGTTTAGCAGAATCTACAAATAAAAATCAGATTAAAATTATTAAGCGAACTATCGAACATAATCATAAAAATTGGCACAGATCTTTAATATTTGCATTATGGGCTGACAGGATAACGCAAAAGGCTTCCATAGGTTCTTCCCCGTTTAATCTTGTGTATGGAAAGGAAGCAGTGCTACCAACAAATCTTGTCCTTCCTTCTTTAGCCCTAGTTCAGCTTATTGAAGAAAGCCCTTCTTCTTCTATACAACTTAGACATGAACAAATTCTAAAATTAGAAGAAGAAAGAGAAAAAGCCAAGGTTATTCATGCAAATCATCAGCAAATCATCAAATCATCCTTTGATTCAGTCTTATCCGGTTCAAAACAGTTTCAAGTCAATGATTTAGTTCTGAAATGGGACAAAGCCCATGAAGATAAGGGAAAACACACCAAGTTTCAGAAGATGTGGCTTGGACCATTTCAGATCTGTGAAAAGATAGGCCATTCGACCTTCATATTACAAGATTTATCAGGTTTGAGAGATTCTCTCCCTGTTAATGGCCTTATCTTAAAGAAATTCTTCAATTGAGGAGGTAACCCCTTCTCCTTTTAATAGAATTTTGGAGTTTGTAGGACCATTAGAAAATAAAGTTGTGGGGTATCTTCCATTGACCTTTGCTGTATTTAAGAGTTGCTCAAAACAAGTAGCGTTGATATTTACTTTTAAAAGAATAGAAGTCTTGAACAAAAGGGATAATTTCTAGGAAATTAGATATAATTGTATTCTGAAACCACACTTCAATTTTTGTGAACGCTTCTCAAAGTTTAGAAATATTGTAAATCATTTTATGTTTTCAAATTGGTCACAAGAAGGTTATCAATATCAAAATAGGAACTAATTCAATTTCAGCATCTTCAACTCTTACCTTGTCATCCATTTACTCTTAAGGAGAAAATTGTCCATCCCACTCACCAAAGCTTGTGATTACTCAGAGTGTAATTCTAAAAATATTGGATATAAAGGATAAGAGGTCTTATTATAAGCCTTCTTACCATGTTCATAGGGAAATAGTTTAACCGACATTACCAATACTGCATACCAAAACAGGGTAATGGCTTTAATTATAAGACAAGGGGTCTCATCACGAGCCAGCTTGTTCGGTTAAATTACTACCAGTGAATGGCATTGTCACTCAGCTGGCCACCAAACCAGGACAATGGCTTTTGATCTTACAAGATAACAGAAAAGTTGAAAAGAAATGCAAAATGTGAAAATCATGTTTTGAATTGATTCTGTTAATCATACTCTAAGATGAATGGGACAATGGAAAATAACATGGTTAAAAGGTATCCTTGTCGAAACTATGAACGTTTGCTAGCAGCAGAGGCTCTACCTATGACAAAGGAGTTAATTCTAAAAGCTGATTTGGAGAAGTTTTCGGTTTTATCATTAACAACCAATAGAAGGCCAATTTAAAATTTAGAATGTATCTAATTTTAAACAAGAGAGGGAATTAACAAAGATAGTTTCATTTTATTTGGAATGCATATATACCTAGTTATATTAGAATTTTCCCCTTTGATGAAATTTCTGTTTTGAAAAAGTTTAAGTATTTCCATACTTTTCAGAGATAATTGTTTCTTCTAGCGAATCGCCAATTGTTGTGCCCTACAACAACCCCCCATTTCATATCATTATTATTCTCAAAACTATAATGTGAAATGGGTCCCTTTTAATTTAATGGTATTCATCTTAGTGTTACTCAAAAAGGTCCATAACGACATTACTAAACATTTTGAACCAATTAAGGTCTTATATATTTATTATTATATAATATCTATTATATTATATGTATATTATATATAGATATATAGAATTATATATAGTATTATAGATATATATTGTTATAATATATATTTGATTCATATTTTATCATTGCGATAAAGGGATCGCAAGATCACATATCACAATGACAAAGGAGGCATAACTTAAAGACCCATTGGTTTTCTCCGACGCGACAACTCGCAATAGGCTATCGGATATCGGCGATAATAAGTTGGCACAATAAAATTCCTTTTCGCTCCGATGCGATGCGATATCGCTATCGGCGATCGGGGATTCCAAATGCAACCAATGTAACAATTTAAGATTTCCCTGACGCGCGATTGCGATAAGGCCAAAAGCACGAATTTAAAAAAATCATAAAGCAGGTTTATTACAATTAATTCGTATTAAAAGCCTTCTCTTCCAAACAGTCATCCATCTACGCTCAACTGCCAAAACACCCAAGGCACGCTTAAAACAAATCATTCGGCCATTAATCGATATGATGGGCATTTAAAGGATTGACAGGTCTTAACAGCCATTTAATGAAACAGCAAGCCTAAAAATCTTTTCACAGATTGTATCTGAGGCCACCTTAAGTTAATCATTCATCATGCATTGATCGATATATATCTCGCTCATATTCGGTTTGCGCTATGAATTTTCTGTATTACGTTCATTTCCACTCCTGTGCAGAACTCTTCCGAAGTAACGAATTCAAGCAGAATGGGGAAGAAGTCTAAGAAAACCGCAATCGCTTCTGCTTTGCCGGCCACAGGAAAACTCATCGCTGATCCAGGAACTAAAAAGAAAGGATTGATATCGGATACTACATGTCTAGGACTCGACAAAACTACTTGGCAAGGTACCTATAATTTAATTGAAGCCGAAGAACCAGTGATGATAGTAGTACAAGCCTCAGTAGATAGCACTCGAAAATCTGATGCTACTCTAAAGGACTTAGCCAACTCTTTCCTTCATCAGATAGTAGCTCGGGAACAAATTCTCCCATATACGGATGTAGTGAGATGGGCAATTTAGGAAATCCCAATCAAAGACAGAACCTTCACCACCAGAGATGGGAGAATCTTCGGTTCATTTCAAGCTGATGATTTGAGGCAAATGTATCATTTGCCTGTGCCAGAGAAGAAGTACAACACGAAATTTCTGGAGAAATTCCGAGATGAGAACGAGATTGAATCCGAACCCATTCGGGAATGGAGGCAAAATCCGGAAAAACACAAGCATGAATCTTCGGGTAAGTACTAGGTTGATTCTCTATGCTCTCCTTATTTCTATGCTGGGATAATGATGTGTAGGTTGTGGGGGTTACATGATTCCACTAATTTTACTATAGAAATGGCTCCCTTAATGGAAGCGGCATGTAATGGTGAAATAATGGATTGGGCAACTATACTGTCCGATAAGCTAGCAACCGCAGTTCTTGATTTTAGAACAAAATCCCGCGTCACTGAAAGGCTTATTCCCCCATTCTACTATAGCGCTTGTATGCTAGACATCCTGTGTTTTAAATCTGAATTTCCTGTGCTCGGATGGAGGTGGACTTCGCAAGACCCCACGCCCATTCACATATACCAACAGAAGTTGTGGAAAACTTACTACAAGCACCATTTATACCAAATCTGCAACGGCTTTATGTTGCCCATTCATCATTCTATCTTTAATAAGCCTGCCTCGAAGATTTCCTACCAAGTAGGGATTGATTTGACATCAATAGGAAGTTGATTCGGGGAGGAAAAGTTTACTTATATCAGAATTTTCGGCAGTCAAGCCAAACCTCACATTCTTCCTTTGTACATACCTGATAAACTGCTGGCCAGGGAGATAGCCTATCAGATTATCTCCGATGGAGTTACACAAACTCTAAAGAAGAAGAATAAGAAGCAGGTCTGGCCCTCTTTTCCCTTGAGATGTGGTATCTACACTCTACATGATTTCAAACATGCAGAGAAAGAATCTGAAAAAATAAAGTCATTAACTCTGGCAACTCTCCCTAGTAGGCGATTTGATCCACGCAAAGTCGCCTATAATGCACTTGAACAGGCCAAATCGACCAAGTTCGAACATAAAGAAGATAAGTTTGAGGACTTGTTCTCATCAGCCGAGTCAATGTACCAAGTTAAATCGCTGGTTATAATCGAATACAAAGATGAAGGATTAGTTGAACTCAACAGACTTAGAGAACAGAGGTTGCAAACTCTGCCTCTAAATCTGTTAGCGACAACCCCAACGACAGAATCAAGTGAGCCTGAGCAGCGACTTATTAAAGAACTTCCTGTTACATCAAAGCAACAGGAAGAAGTGCATATGAAAAGACAAGAGGAAACCCAGGCGAAAGAGCAGGAACAGAGAAACATAAATGTGAATGAAAATATTCAAATTGACCCGAAACTGCTCCAGGAATGGCAGTAATTCAATTCAATTATCGGTAATATTGAGTGCTCTAAAGATGACGAGACATCAAAAGAGGTTAATACACATGAGGCAACTTCAAAATAGGTTTCAGGTGAAACCAACGTCCTACCCAGTTCAAAAGAAGTAGAGATAATCCCAAAGGATCCCTCCGACCAGGTTATTTTGCAGATAGAAGAAATTCCTCCCTTAGATGTCTTCTATAGCCCAAGACATAAAGTTGTGGTGAAACGACAGAGGAAGAGGAGAAGGACTGATCAACCTTCCTTATTCCCATAACAAACAGTGACGGGCAATGTGCTTTGGAAAGAGGAATTTGACCCCTCTGATGATTTAACAAAACTATCACAATATGCTGGAGCCTATTCGGTGGCAACAATAGACAAGGCATTAGAGGTGAGCAGTTTATTGAAGACAAAAGACCAGGATATCTTTTCACTACAAGCGCAACTATCAGAAGCACAGCAAAAGGTGGAGCAGGCAGAACAACAATTGGTAGTACAACAACAAATAAATAACCAATTGGCGAAACAATTGCACGAAGAGAAACAAAGAATTGATGACAGTGCAGTTCAAAAGCAGAAAGAGCTATCTGAGGCATTGGCGCAACTAAAAGCATCGAATGAACAAATGCTAAAGTCAAAAGATGAGCAGATTGCTCAACTATTAGCCCAACTAGAGAAAACAAAGAAGCTCCTAGAGATAGGTGAATTCAAAGTAGAGGCATTACAGATAAACAAGGGATTGATAAATCAGATAAAGCTTTTATGTCAACAAATCGCCCAGGCGGAACCATTATGCGATTTAACAACATCAATAAGTGAGAAATCGGAAAAAGCTAGAATAGACTTGGATCAAGCCGAAGAAACATTAACCAATTTTCTTGAATGACAAGATACCGATCATGGACAGGCGGCTAATCTACCAAGGATTTTAGAATCGCATAAAGAGATATTATTTACAGAATGGCAGTCTCAGTTAATGAAGGCAGAAAGAGCAATTTCAAGATGCAAATCAACCACTAGTAATTTGGTTGAATTGGTTAATAATACTCTTTACTTGTCTAACATGATCTCTCAATGTACTCGAGGTAAATTGACAGCAGCTAAAACATTGGAGCAGTCATGTTATCCAGAACTAGAGAAAAATGGAAGATTAATCGCAGGAATTAACAAGTTGACATGGGACGCCGATTGGCTCTTTTTAGTCAAACCGCACAGCCAGAGAACCGCCCTCAAATGCCTTACATATGAAATCGGGTATATCATTCCCGATATTCAGGATGCCACCTATGCCGCCCAACTCAATTCTCGCCTCAACAGACCACCCGAAGTGGAAGCAATGCTTCGATAAGTCAGCTCAGGTTTAAAGGCAGAACAACCTGAATGATGATTCATGCCGGCCGGACTGCCAGATCGCTGCAAAGGGATATTTATCATCAATTGATACCAATTAAGTAGGATTTTAGTTTCATAGATATTTATCTTAGTTTAGTATTTATAGACCCTTTCATGTATTTAGAAAGGGTCGTAAAGTTTTGTATATGACTTAAACCCTGAAGTTGCACTATTGTACTTCAGGGATATTCTTTTATAAAACTGGACCAATCATTCTGATTTTGACTAAGAAGCTTTTATGCGAATGTGCACTATTGTCTTTGTTTGAAAGTATTTCTGCATTGGAAGAAGAATTTCAAATAGCGATTGATATTGGGAGTGATTAACAGCTCATATGGTACTATTATCTATGTCTGAACTCATTCTTTTTATATGAATTGTCATTTGATCGCTCTTTCTATTATTGGATATATATATATATGTGTGTTTTAACAGCATTCTTTATTCATTCCACTATTGGATGCGTACAATGTGCTTTTCTTCTAATCATGCATATATCGATGATATAAATGATAAGTGTAGCAATATTGTGTTAATCACTCTGTTTAACTATTTAAATAAAGTAATCTTTGAATGAATAAATATCTATGTTTATTTGATAGAGTCATCTATATGCCCGTCAATAGACAAAGATCACTCAAACGCTACATTTCCAAAGAATAATTGTTCCCGGGATTAGTATTAGTTCTTTTATTTTTGCTGATAGATTAAGTTATTCGCCTATCATTAGATTAGATAATCAATCACTCATCCACCCCTTTTATTCACGATTGGGAAACGGGTCCCATTATATCCAGTCGGAGCCACCATCCCAAACGGAAAAGGAGCTGTATTAAGGTCCGGACCGGGTGGTTATCCCCCAATGTTGATACAACGATTTTTGGGGCATCATCAGGACCCAATACTTGGGTTCAACTATTTTGGATGCAATACCACGGACCAAAAACTGTCGGTCTAATACCATGAACCAACCATAAGATTTCCCATGTGCGTGCGCTTTTCTCTGCATGAAAGTGTGTGAACTTTTCTCTGCATGAAAGTGTGTGAACTTTTCTCTACATGAAAGGAACTTTTCTCTACATGAAAGTGCGTGAAATTTTCTCTACATGAAAGTGCGTGAACTTTTCTCTACATGAAAGGAACTTTTCTCTGCATGAAAGTGCGTGAAATTTTCTCTGCATGAAAGTGCATGAACTTTTCTCTACGTGAAATTCCGTGAACCAGAAAATAACTTTGTTGCACTATAATTTGTCATCTGTGTGATTTTCCATCAAGGACAACACTTGTCTCATAATGCCAACAAGGGTATCGTACTTGCAAGTGTTAGTTGGAGTGTATACTAACTACAATGATGTTTAAAATGTTATTTAATAAATTCTTGCGCAATGCATGTGTTTTCTAGCTAGCATTTTGAAGGTTTGGAAAACCAATGGTTGTGACATTGGATATGGTATTTTCTTTGGAGTTTTGAGTAACTGCTTACAAGGCAGTGAGTACTCATGGCATACCATCACCATTGTTTGGTTGATGTGATCTAATATTCTTGGGACCATAATGTTAATGAGGAAAGGATATGGGGAGGAATCCCTATGTGATGTGTATAGCCCTTATTTGTTCACTAAAGGATAGGCATATGTATTATATGTTGGTTGGGATGTGGAAAATTTCATGGTAAGTATGTTGTAGCCTCAACTAACATTCTTGTCCCTCTAGGGTGGGGACCATCTAGACATGCCATCCCAACCCCAACACCCCGACACTTCTATACTATGCACCTTTTGAACTTATGGGGAGGAACACCTTGAGTTTATGTGGATCAGGGGGCCATGCCTCCACATGGACCCTACCTCTAATTGGAATATGACATTATAGATTCACGACACCCTATGACAAGTCATCCTAGCATCACGTCATCTCATTCCTTTGAAACAAGCTTCCCTATTTAGCTCATGGGATTTTTTCCTTAGGGATGAGTTGTCATATGGGCTCCATCTCGACCAATGGGAACACTCCCGACCTCTAATTTGTAAGCCTAGTTAGCCTAATGCTCGGTCAGCCTTTCTATCCCTTTGCCATACCAAATACAAACACTCTAGGATATGGTCCCCAAGCCACGTGGTTCGGCTGGTCACATCTTGACACCTTCATTGATTCCAATTGTTACACATCATAACAGTGCCATGACATCCTACTACTAGTCACCCCACCCCCTTTCTCATTCACTCTTGAGATTGCTCTGGGGTTGACTCGATGGGTTGAATTTTCAAACTAGAATAGTTGTCTACAATGCTATATATAGCAAAAATATTAAATCCTTAAAAATTATCAATTAAACAACTTTATAATCTAGCTTCTATGTCTATATATGTAAGTCCTTTGAATTCAAATTTATAAGCTTTTAATAAGCCCCATATAAAACAAATTTCTACACATCCTAGTCAAAGCTACATGACCTTTTCCTATTCAAGGTTTCACAAGACATAATCTTACTAATAGCATTTCATAAAAATAATAAAAAGAAGTGCATATTTCAAAGTTGAAATAAACTCAAATAAATAAAACCATAATTTTAGAATTAATATAGATTGGATATTTTCAATAAATAGTCCCCTCATATCCCAAAATAATGGTCTCATGTTCCCTACATTTAGAAAGACAATTTTGAGGATGTAGTTGGAAAGACTTATTAGTGAATGGAACGGCAATATATATGTTTGGTGGCTTCCTTTCACTTCAATCATTCCAAATAAAAATAACGAAGACACTTTTTTTTTAATCTTGAAATGAATAGTGAAGGAAAAATTGTATATGTATCTAATAAATTATTAAGATTGGACAGAAACACAAAATGTAAGTAGTAGTCATTTTTCTCTAATACTAGATTATGGATCATCTATATTTCCATAATATTTAAATAGTTTTTTGTCTTTTATGAAATATTTACTAGCATCAAAATAATGGTTATTATTTTCTATTAAGCTTTGAAAAACTAGGTACGGGAAAGAAAAGGGTATCATCAACATAGGCAATCAACAAATTGTAATATATCTATCATATTTAGGACATGTTACATTTGGGTTAGAAAACATAAATGACCTTTATCATGAATTTTGAAGCATCATTATGCTATTGACATGGAGTGATCTTTTAGTATACAATTAATGAATTTCTCAATAGTCTAAGTAAATAGAAATATATCCTTTTAAACACATCTTGACTTTTTTCTTAATTTGAGGTACATATTATACCATCTTGAAATTAACCTCCCCCCAATGTTAAATATTATCATGGTTATGCATACTCAGCTAATCTCAATGGCCAAGGAATAAAATATGTAGTGGTTAAACAAATTTATGATTATTCTATGTTGATTTGATAATAGTAGTTCTAACTTAAGTGCATGGCATGTAAACTAACACCAATTCATGAAAATGTAAAAAATGATCTTAAAGGTCTCCCACACTTTGTCATAGTCATGTTGACCCAATAAAAGATACATATGCTTCATGACTTTTAAATAATGATTGGGTGCCATAAACACAAATAGAGAAGTTTTAAATAAGAAACTACATGAAAAGCTCCATGACATTATAAAAAGGCTTTCTTACAACAAAGTGTTTAGAACACCATTTTTTTAAAGTAAGTAAATATTTGTCACTTTTAAACAAGATTCATGCTCGCTACATGATTTTATGATAAATATCTATAAAGAAAATACATATAAATTATCGATATAAAGAAAGAACAAAAATATATATATAATTAATGATAATTGAGTAAAAAAATATAAAAGAATTTGATTTTTGTAAAATAGAAGGTTTCTATTACCATCCTTAAAGCATATTATATTTAAAAAGTAGTATTTCAAAATTATTAAAAAAAAAACAAAAAAAAAATACATTGTCAAATTAACCATAATTAGTATTGCAATTTAATACAATTTTACCCAATATTATAATATGAAAATTAAACAATTTAATAAAAAAAATTAAAAATTAATTAATAAAAAATATGTACATAAAAAACCAATTCTATAAAATAAAATAAAAATCATCCTATCTAAATAAATAAATAAATTAATTAAATCAATTTATAATGTGTTTTCAAAATAAATTCTTAATTTTATTCTTAAAAAATATAATATAAAAATAAATTATATTAAATTTTAAAATCAATATAAGAAATTTTGAAAAACATTTTAAATAACTAAATTTATATCAAATAAATTAACATTTTAAATAACTAATTTATACCAAATAAAATACAAATTATGAATAACTAAATTTATAGCAAATAAAATACAAATTTATGAGCATATATTTTTTTTATAATATACGGTTGTTGATGATACAAAGCCTAAAAATACTTAATGCACTACAACCAACCAATAATGCTTTTTTTTTTTTAACTGATCAACAATCAACAAAACACTTGGAAAGTTGATCAACAAAACACTTGGAAATAATATAAATAGAGATTTAAAACGGGCATAAATCGAAATTGAAGAAAAACACAAAAGCCCTATTTTGGTTTATTTGTCGACTCATTTGGCTTTTGCTTTTTGGATTTATCTTTCTTTCCAGCGTCTCTTGGTTTAAATTTATCATTCCATTAAGTATATATTTATTTAAATTTATCATTCCATTATGTATATATTTATTTAAATTTATCTTTTGGTTTAACATATTTCTGTTCAACTTTGCCTTTAAATTTACCCTTCGGAGTAAAATTGAGTTTATGATTCTCAAAAGTTCTAATTAGTTAGAGAGGAGAATTTCGCCCCATCTAATAATGATGGATTATTAAAACAACAGTGGACCAGGTGAGATCATAATAGTAATTTTTTACATATGAAGCCCTTGGTGCCAAAGCAATTCCAAGAGCCAACAACGGCTCAACTATAATTCTAAAACTGACAGAGGATACTATCTCTGCAAATTTTTGAAGAACACAACATTTTATATAGAAAAGTCTAATAAGAGCATTATAAAATTTCTTGATTTTACTATCCACTGCGACAATCCTTTCATCAAAATGTGCCACATATTTCTCCAGTGCGTCCAGTAACTCTTTTCACCTCTCGATGATCCTTTATAACCTTCTGCTCCTTCTCAGCCAATAGAATACCATACGACTTTCTAACTAAAGTATCTGCATTTTCTAATTCAAAGAAATAGAGAATAAGAGGTTTTATACCTGTTGTTATGATTCCTGACCCTTTTAGACGAACTGCAGAGGCAAGAACAGCGCCCTGCGAACACCCAGGTATGATCTTGTCCGTGAAGAGATGCTCTAGGGAAGTCGACTGACAGAGCCTTAGGAATGCACTTGTTGAAATTACACATACCCTCTGATAAATCATCTTTCAATCTATTGACTCTTAAATATATAAATACGAAGCTTCGTCAAAACGCACCTGGGTTACGTATACAATTATCATGACTCCTTTTTTCCCTTTAAATGGAGTTTCCACTTCTTTAGCATCAATGAGAGACATCTAATGTATGGGATGGTAGGGAAGCTCCAAACAATTACATGCTTTCTATTAGATTTTCTTCAACTTCAACGTAATCAACATGCTTTCTATTAGATTTTCTTCAACTTCAACGTAATCAACACTCTATGCAGTATGCTGTGATGTTTCCTCCACCTGCAAGCAAAGCCCATTACCCATTACTCAAAAGGATCTTTGCGTATCCATCGGATAACTGTGATAAATCAATGCAAGGAGATGGACAACTCTGTTGAAATATCATTCCAACTGCCGTGCAGCGGAAAACCGCCATGGAAGTTTCCCGCACCGCCTTTGGCCGAACGCTGTTTTTCCTATGAGGGCTCCGATCACATTCGCTGATTGACGCGTGGCCACAAGCACTATTCCAAAATAGCGTTTCCTCGGCACATAATGTTCGTGCGATTTTGACCTCCAGGGAATTGCCGTCAACCGTCAGATTAAATCCACCATATGGATTTGACGTGAAGTAAATTCTCATTGACCGCCAGTTTTTGTCCCTAAAGCAATTAAATGAAATTAACATAAATGTACTGTGGTCAGTAGATATAGGTGAGTTATTTAATTTTATTATTTTTTTGTTTTGTTGCCCATTGACTATGTAATATGTTTTTTTTGTTGTTCTAGTGTGTAATGTAAGTGGATAGAAACGCACAGCAGTGCGAAGAAGAAGAAAAAAAACCAGATTCTTTTGTTGAAATGCACAACAGTGAATGAGCAGACGATTGATCATATAATATCTCGCATATGAATTAGGCGTGTGGGCGGAAGAGGCCAGTGCCCAAAAGTATTGTCTACAGGAAGTCCAAGAATTAGGTTATTTACCCAAGTTCCAGCGTAGCTTGAGATCGTGGCGGTGAAAGTATTCATAAATTTTGCAAACCTGAATGTTGAAAAATGTAATGTTTCCTTTTGTTTGTAATGAAAGGGTGAAAGTAAAAAAAATTTACACACAGAAGTGTAGATTTGCAAGGTGAAATAGAGTAATTTTTTTACTGTTTCTGAAGCAATTCTGTTGGTGAAATCCCTCTGAGAGGAAGAAACTTCTGTAACACTCAGGCTTATATATATGAATGAAAAGTTTATTTTAGTGTGTGAAACTCTTTTCTTTATCTCCTGCAAACAATTTTTTTTTGCTTTCCTGTATTAAAATTCTGCAGTAAAAACAGAACATTATTCTCTGTTTAATTTTTGTTTAAAATTACCAGAAATTTCCAACAAACTCAAACTGCATCCAATCGTTGAATAATGACGGGAGATGAAAATGAAACTAGCGTGCAAAACGAATTCAAATTCCAAATTCAAATCACTGAATGATGCAAAATTCAAATCATTGAATGGCGCAGGTTCACGATTTATGTTGGGAGTAACTACGGTCTGCAGAAAAGGTACATAATTAATTAGCCACGTCGCCAGTCATCCCCAGGTTGCCCGAAACACATTCTCCTAACTTACCATTGCCCTTACTGTTGTTCGGCACTGGGAACATATTCTTTCCCCGCGGGTAGATAATCTGGGTTATTCCTCTGCCCGGATAGACTACTCCTTTTACAAGGGATTGAATCCACTGTTCGATACCCTCGCGATGTTTATTTGGCAATAATCACCCAAAAATTCTATGTATTTTGGATTGAATTTATCATAGGTTATAAGACACAATGTTGATATGACAAGTTTTGATACTTTACAGGAATGAAGCTTGAATTTCAAAACCCCTTTTAGTGTGCAAGAGTTGTTTTAGTGTGCAAGAGTTGTTTGTTTGTTTGTTTTTTTTCATTTTTCAAGTTTTTTATTTCAAGTTCTACTCAAATTTTTGTGAGTATTGGTGTTTCTTTATTTCGAACCTTTTTTTCAACAATTTTTACATCTGTGATTTTCATTAATTTTCTCATGAGAATATCTTGTTTTTTGCTAAGCCACGTTTTACAAATGATTTTTTAATAAATTAAAAAGAGATGAAAGTTAAGGAACTAAAAACGATTGAATTTTTTTTCATATTATTCATTGGATCATGAATTAGACCAAAAATAATACATTGGCTTCCAATCTCAATCATTCATTTTATTGAAAATATAAATTCCTCGTACCCAATTAAGTAACCTTAATATATTTCACTTCATTTGACATTAATCACCAAAAATTATATGTATTTTTCAAAATAATTGAGCAATTTTAGTTTTTCCTTTCTAATAATAAAGTGGAAAATAATGCTTAAATGAAAGTGTTTGAAAATTACATATTTTTTAATTTTTCATGCACAACCATTTTTTTTATCAAATAACATTAAAATATTTTGGAATTTTTTTTTTGAATTTAAGAACTTTGTATTAATCAAGAAAACTCTGATACATAGATAGCCTTGTACACATAAAGGAAGTTCTAGGAAACACATCTTCACTTACACCAACCTAAACTGATTACATACATACGAAATTATATCTTTCAACCTTCTCAAGACTAAAAACCTTCCAAACAGGAAAACATTGTAACTCATATTTAGGCCATGCCCATAACACCATGGAAAACACCAACTGAGATGCTTCTCACTCATGTATAATTTCCCACCTCAAAGAGACAAGGAAATGACCTTAAATGAATCATTACCACCATCCCACCATTACAATGAGAACCCCATCATCAACCCACAAAATAGTAGACCCCTAGTTCCATGTCCCTCCACTACGAGAACCCACGTAACATAATATTGCTCAACAACCAAGAAGTGCCAGTGACTAGAAAAATACCATAACCAAACTAAAATACATGGCTGCGACTTTGATATGCCACCGTAATCCCAAGAAAGAAAGACTTACACAGGGCCAACCATAGACAAAAAAAAAATAAGTGACTAAGGAGGGAGTCTAGAACCGTCATCTACCATCTAATTTCACTTCTCTCCATCAGACGAGGACAAATTTTCTAGAGAACGAGCACTTGAACGAGGATCTCTAGTGTCTCCTCCGTATGACTCACAAGGGACATGTCTCTCCATGTGCATAAGGTGAACATCAATTCAATCCACATAGAAATGAAAACTCCTCAACATCCTTTTAAAATCTTCCAAGGAGGTGAAGATGTTGTATTTCTCGACATGTTTATCTCTTAGTTGTAAACCCAACAACATCTTCATTTACCAATGAAGAGAAACTAAGTTCAAGGACTATTTCATTCTACCTCTGGTGTGTCTAAGGTTTGGCACCCACCTAGCCAAGTCTTCTAGAAATTATGAGTCAGATATTGACTTCCTCTCCTCCCCATCCTTTATCTCTAAATCCATTATATCTTGGTGCATTTATGGAGGAATCAAGTTGAAATATGTCTCCACAAAGTCGTCATAAAATAACCTCGCTCACCGTTGTCCTCATTGTGAAGTGCCACCACCATCCCTTATGTTTCTCTGCCTCTACGTCAACGTCATATTTGAGTTACAAAGGGACTGAACTGGATCCTTGTGGTGATTTCCCCCACCTACAAAAGGAAAATCATATCAACCCCAATCCATCTTGACCAAGTCTAGACACCAACACACAAGTTGATCAAAATAGCTCGAGATAAAGTGACTAAATTTTGACAACAATCTACCTAAGCAGGGAAAAGGCAACACAAATTCAACCACTGGCTTAATTTCCTCCACCGTTGAACAAATCAAACCCCAACCTCAGATAGCAGACATACCATGACCCAAAAAACTAAGACCTAGTTCAAACACCTCTCACAAAACCAAACTCGACAAGAAAATCACACTTCCCATAAAAAAACTTGCCTTCCTTTCCAATAGAGGCCACCATCGATACAACCATGCTTACACAAACCCAAACACGTAATAACCCCAGATAACAAGAGAGAAAAATGACTTCCAGGTGCAATTGATAATCTACAGTTGAGAGGGATAGAGCTAGGGTTTGAAGTAGAAGAGCAGTATTGGGCACCATGGAGAGGTAAGAGGGGGGAGTACCACTCGCTCCTATAGTCAGGCAGTATCAAATAGATTCAAGAAACCTCTGGAAGATGAAGAAGAGATTTATGGAGAAAGGAAGCAAACGGATAAAGGCACTCAGGGGCAGGAAAATACGTAGGAAGGAGCTAGTAAAGGAAAGCATATAGAGGGAGAGAACCAGAATGTTGATACTATAAAGTAGACTGGTCCTTGCAAACCTAAGGAAACCATCTCACCCCGAGTGGTGTTAAGTGATCGAGCGATACAAGCGCATTGGGAACATACGGCGAACTATGTAGTAATTTGTAAATTCATCGGGTTATGGCCTATGAAGAAAGCTTTACAGGCATGGATGAAGAATCATTGGAAACCTAAGGGGGATATAGGGCTGCACCTTGGATCCAAGGGTTTCTTTACTGTAGTTTTTACAAACATTGAGGATAAAGACAGAGTGTTTGAAGGAGGGCCATACTTCTATGCAGTTGCAGGCCTCTATATGCGGCTTTGGGTAATGAATTTTGTTCTAAAGTGTGAAGCATTCACATCGATCCCAGTGTGGGTTAGGCTCTACTTCCTACCACTGCATTATTGGCAACTGTAATCATTAAAAGCAATAGGAAATAAACTAGGGAATTTTGTGAAAATATTAGAAGCCATTATGCGGGGGAAGTATACCTCCTTTGCCCACATATGTGTAGAGATGGACCTCTTTGGAGCGCTACCAGATGAAGAAATTCTGGAAGTTTTTGATGAAGAATGGGTGCAAGCGGTGGAGTATGAGCATATCGCTTTCAGATGCCGAAAATGTCATGAACATGGGCATTTATACAAAGGCTTCCCCTTAAATAGAATGGAAAATAGAACTAAAGCTAGCTCAGAGAAAGATATTGAAGGCTTTAACAAAGTGGGAAATAAAGGTAAAGGAGTAAGAAGGTATTAAAAAAACCCAATGAGGAATAGCGGTTGAATCAAAATAGGTACAAGGTATTAGAAGAAGAACAGGAGAAAAATAAAGCAAACCAAACTCTGGAGGACAACCCTAGAGAGAAGGAAAAGGAAGGGAGCATGGAGGACACACAGGAAAACAATAAACAAAAGGAGGATCTGCTAAACACATTGGAACTAGATAGGGACCAAGAGATGACCCCTAGAGAGGTGGGAACAGAGGACCATGAACTGCAAGATATTATCGAAAGGGAGTGTATAGATTTGGAAAAGTTTCTGGAGCAAGGAACCACCAAAGGAATGGATTCGCTACCACAAGAGGAATTTAATAGGGTGCAACAACTATTCCTATGGAGAACCCAGGTGAAAGGGAGTCAAAAGAAGCCATGAAAGTCAAAACAATGAAGGAGTGAAAATAATGAAGGTAGCACTGGGATTAGCTCATAGAAACCCAGGTAGGAAAAGATGTAGGAAGAAACAAAATGAGCTGCTACTAGAGTGTGGAAAACTCATGATTGACTCAGGTAAGATGATAGACCTAATCAGTTACTCATTTACAAATCTTTCTCAATGAAGCTTACAACATGGAATATCAGGGGTCTAGGAAATAAAAGGAAACAAAGAAATCTCAGCAATAGAATGAAAGAGGAAAAACCAGACATGATTTTCATCTAGGAAACAAAATGTTCAATTGGAAAGATAAGAGAAATACACAGTAAATGGCTGATTAAATATGAATATCTAGAAGTCAAAGCAGATAAAACAGTAGGAGGACTTCTCACACTCTAGAACCCTCTGAAAATAGGAGTCCTTGATGCTGAAGCATCAAGAAACTACCTCTCAATGGTTATTCAATTGTTGGGGGACAAGGAAGTCTACTTGATCACAAATGTTTATGGTCCACAGAAGCCTGAGGACAAACTTAGGCTTCTTACCTCACTTGAAGATCTAAGAAATAGACATGCAGGCATTCCCTAGATTTTGGGAGGGGACTTTAACATGATCAGATCCCTTTCGAGAAAAAAAAGGTGGAACTAGATCCCTAGGCAGAGATTCTATAGAATTTCAAAATTTTATAAATAATATGAGGCTAGTTGACATAGAAACAAGTAACGCTACCTTGAATAATAAAAGGGGAGGCAATTCCCAGGTGGCTTCAGAACTCGACAAATTTATCATCTCGGAGGACCTTATCCTTATAGGTATTGACCTATCAGTAAGGATACTTCCTTTTGGCGGTTCGGATCATTGACCTGTTCAACTTGAAGCGTCCTTTATAGGAACTCCAAGAAACAAACCTTTCAGGTTTGAAAACATTTGGCTTACCCATCTAGACTTTATCAACAATATTCAAAAATGGTGGACAGAGGATATGCATGTTCAGGGCACTAAAATGTTCCTCCTACATAAAAGATTGAAATACATCAAATATAAGCTTAAAGATTGGAATAAGAATGAATTTGGCAAACTTTTTCAAACCAAAAAAGTTTTTGAGTGGAAGCTTCATGAGATCAACTAGATCCTTATTAAAATTGGCTTCAACGAGGGAAGGAAGACACAAGTAGAACACCTTCAAAAGGAATGGGAATAATTATGCGTGCAAGAGGAGATATTCTGGAAACAAAAATCAAGGGTACAATGGTTAAAAGAATGAGAAAGCTACACAAGGTTCTTTCACAAATCTAATATGGATCACAGGTCTCATAACAGAATCTCAATCATGAAGGATGCTCAAGGAAAACAACTCAATACCCACAAAGAAATAGATGCAGCACTAGTTCAACACTTCCAAGGCATTGCTGAGGAGCCTCTCTTAGAGAGATCACAGTTCATCAAGGACATAACAAAGCACATTCTGAAGCTTGTGACAAAGGAGGATAATTACAATCTAAACAGGGCTGTGAATGAAGAAAAGGTCAGTGAAGTTATCAAAGATATGCAAAAGGGGAAGGTACCAGGTCCAGATGGATTCAATGTTGACTTCTTCAAAGCATGTTGGGGTATAGTCAAGAAGGATATTCTTGATGTGGTGGAGGATTCAAGGAAAAATAGAACTGTATTGAAGGCCCTCAATACCTCGTTCATATCCTTGATTCCCAAGAAGGATAATGTTATGTCACTAGATAGATTCAGACCAATAGCATTATGCGATGTGGTGTACAAGATTATTTCCAAAATAATAGCCAACTGGCTGAAGCCCCTTCTTCCGACTCTTATTTCTGTGGAACAAACTAGTTATGTGGAATGCAGACAAATTTTCGACAACATCATTCAAGATCACGAGGTGGCTCACTCACTTAAAAGTAAGAGGTAGGTAGGTATGATCATTCAACTTGAACTAGAAAAGGCTTATGATAAGCAAAGCTAGACTTACATCAGAAGTGTTCTTATAGCCTATGGATTTGACCATAATTGGATATGATGGGTTATGGCCCTAGTAACTACCTTGAGTTTTTCGATTTTGGTAAATGGCTCGCCTTCCAAATCCTTTATCCCTTCTAGAGGTCTCAGACAAGGGGATCCACTCTCACCATTCCTCTTTATTCTCATGATGGAAGGGCTTACAAATCTATCAATTTAGCCAAAGAAGAAGGTAGAATTCAGGGTCTCAAACTCACCATGAGTGGAGATGCTTTAACACATCAACAATTTGTGGATGATACCATGTTGCAGGGTATACCTATGGTGAAGGAAGCTCTAGCATTCAAACATATCCTGAAAGTCTTTGCATGGGCTGCAGGCACCGAGGTAAGCCTTACCAAATCTAAGATTTTCTTTTTTAATACTGACAATGTTATTCAAAGGAACATATCCAGAACCTTAGGCTTTCAAAGAGATTTGTTACCTTCCAAATATTTGGGAGTACCACTAACAGACAAACCCCTGAGCAAGGCAGTTTCGGAACAGGTGACCAATAAGCTACAAGACAAAGTTCAGAAATGGACTAATAGGGCTTTGAACTTAGCTGGAAGGCTAGTGCTCACAAAAGCTGTCCTACAAACTATCCCCATTTTTATGTTTCCAACCCTTCCAGCTCCAAAAGGAATCATGTAGCAATGCAGAAATATCCAAAGAGACTTTCTTTGGGGCAAAGCAGAGGAAAAACGAAAATGGGCCTTGGTGGCATGGGAAAAGATCTGTAAACCCAAAACCCATGGTGGTTTGGGGCTAGACGACTCGGAAATGCTAAAAGAGTTCTGGGGGCTAAGCTATGGTGGAGATGGCTAAAAGATTTGGCTTACCCTTGGGCCCAAATTTGGAAACAAAAATATGCAATCAATTGGCAAGAAAAGGACCACATTAGAATGTCTGGGCTCATCAAAGGCTCCCACACATGGAACAAAGCTTGGGAAAATAGAGCCATTGTGTAGAAACATAGTTTCTGGGAAATCATAGATGGAAACTTGGCTTGGTTTTGGGAAGATAACTGGAAATAGGAACCTAAACTGTTAACAAAAGAATTCGCCAATCTCAAGAACGATATTGATAACAAGGGGTTACACAGGGTAAAAGACTACTGGGTTCTGGAAAGAAGGGAAGACAAATGGAGATCATGGAAGAAACAAGTTTACAGTGAGGACTCCCCATTAAAGGCACAAGCAGAAGCTTTAATGGACATCTTGGAACAAAGAAAGATTTTGACTTCATCAGATTCAGACCAGCTGAGATGGGGCAATAATAATGAATGTAACTTTAACCTCAAAGAGGCCAAACATAAAGCCCTAGGACTTGACTTCCAAAACCCTGATGGGGTATGGAAAAACCTATGGCAAAACCAAAGTTGGATGAAAATCAAATTGTTCACGTGGTTAGTGCAGCATAAAATTTTTTTAACCTGGGAGAATCTCAGGAAAAGAGGGCTTTATGGTCCATCCAGATGTCAACTATGTGAATCACAAAAAGAAACCATGGACCACCTACTCAACATATGCCCATTCACTTCCACCTTGTGGAATGAAGCTGCTTCAATATTCAAACAAACAGATAGGGACTTGGGCAGCATAACCAACACTCTGACGAAGTGGAGGAGAAATTTATTTGACAATGAAACAATCAACAAAGCTTGGGCTTTAATTCCAGGCTTTCTGATATGGGATGTCTGGAAAGAACGCAACAATAGAATTTTCAAGAGCAGGAAAGATTCTCTCCAAAACATCATGGCTCAGATATTAAGACAGCTCAAGGAGATAGTAGGGACCATCATTAAAAACCCCCTTGATGAACAACCTAAAGATAAGGATGTACAGTTTTTTCTGTAGCTGGGTCTTCAGCGGCTTACCCACAGGGTAAAAACAGGAAGGAAAGTCATATAATTTATGATAAGGAATTTTGGCAACCTCCCCCTCAAGGATTCTTAAAATGCAATATTGATGGGGCCTCTAAAGGAAACCCGAGTATGGCGGGGCATGGAGGAGTGATAAGAGATGAAAATGGTTACATAAAAACCCTCTTTCATAGCCATTTTGGCAAAGACACTAACAATATGGTAGAGCTTATGGCCCTTGAGAAAAGTCTAGAAATCTTGAAGAACTCAAATCTCTAGAATACCATAATTGAAGCTGACTCCAAATTAATTATTAATTCGGTTAAGAGAATTTGCTAGTGTTATGCTCCAAATAAACTCTCAAAACATTGGCGGCTTCTTTAAGTTTATCAACAAATCCATTCTCACTTGAAGAACATGAGAACTATAAGTTTTACTCATGTGTGTCGTTCTGCCAACAAAGTAGCAGACTTACTTGCCAATGACGGTGTGCGCTGGACGAAAAGTAATAAAATTTATGATTGGATAGAGATACCCCAAGGAAGATTGAGGGAAGAATGTCTCAGACAGATGAATGCGGAGAGGGAGATCTATTAAAGTAGGGAAAACTAAAAATATGTTGACGAGAGGTAGCACGGGAAGTTCGATCTTCTAAAGTGATGCAGTGCATGGTTATCGGGGTTGCAGAAGGGAACCTGTAATTCACACCCTGCACTCTCTATGAAAGTTGAATTCTCTACTAATGATTTATCTCTGTCGGGTTTTGCCTTAACGTACTTGCAATTAAGCAGATTAGTGGCTATGCTAGGGAATTCACGAGGCAATTTGCAAGGTGGTTACCTTGCTGGTCGGACCTCAACTGAACCTAAATTATGGTAGTATTGGATTTCGGGTCCGGATACAATGTTATCATTCGAGCTTGTCTAGCCTCAAGGTTGGAATCTATGAATTTCGAGTGGATTACTTGCGTGAAGTTTATTCCCCAATTCGAATCTGAAATTCGTATAAGTTGGCTTCTATTTCCTCATCGGGTCTGTTATAAGAATCAAAGAATATACCTTTTTTTCTCTGATATGTGCCTCATCTGTCAGATCTCTGGAGATGGATTGGATGGTCCAGGCTTTTGCTTTTTTTTTTAAGTTCTCGTAGTTAGTTTTGTGGTCCCTTGGCCTGTTTGTTATGCCTTTGGCTCAACGCCCTAAGCCCTGAGCAGACAATTAAAGCTATTGACTTAGTTACCAGAGAACCCATACTAAAAGCCATTTTTCTTCAACGTTTCAAATCCCAACAGGGATCCATCATGAGGACTTCTTGAATGTTGATATAAACCACATGATGTCTAAAATCTAGAATTAAAGCTATGTCCCTCAGGTCCATTTGGTTTGTTTTAATATATGTATTTTGTTTTTATGTTTCAATTGAATAGAAGGAACGACTCTTGATTTAGCAAAAAAAAGATAATCTACAATTTAGATATACACACTTCTAGAACCAATTAACCACAAAGGCCCAAAAAAACCATTAACCAGACTTGAAAAAAGACCAGAACAAAAAAAATATACTTATAAGTTGAGCACTCCATCCCAAAATGAGGAATTACA
This sequence comes from Pinus taeda, assembly GCA_000404065.3. NCBI lineage: Eukaryota > Viridiplantae > Streptophyta > Pinopsida > Pinales > Pinaceae > Pinus > Pinus taeda. The sequence goes on along the minus strand of APFE031323418.1, from coordinate 48,621 downwards.
AGCTCCATTGTCTAGTGAGACCCACATACAGAAGCCACCACCACCTTCGCACAACAGAAGGTGACAAGCTCCAAACTCCTTGCCATCTCGAATGAAACACTAGAAACTTCCACACTAGGGCAACACTCTTCTTCCCTTTCTCATAAAATATACTCCAAAAGGTCGAGATCTTACTCTCATATCTTGAACTCTCTCCCTATGTGAAACTTCCAACTCTCCATGCCATAACAAAATAGCCAAGCCAATATTTTATTTGCATGCTTGTGCATGTGAAGCTCACACCACGTACCATAGACATTAAATGGAGGATTGAATACTTGAGGGTGGTGGGCATGACATACCAGGCCTTGTCTCATCTAACATCCTCATCAAGGCCAAATATTAGCCAATTCACAAGCTCTCCAAGTCTCTATTCCAATGTATAATTCCTATGGAGGATAGCTTGCATTTAAAGGTAAATAAAGCCTATAAAAATAGCGCAATCCATCAAGGATCGGTTCCTAAATGCATGCACTATCAATGAAACTCAGAAAAATCTAAAACAAATAGTACATTGTCCCCACACTCTAGTCTCAACTAGGCCTTTCTCAGAATTGACATGCATGAGTTTCTGATGAGTACATATTCAGATAACTAGAGTAGCACTGATGGAGTTCATTAGTGTCACCACCAACTGTTAACTCACTATTAGTTATCTCAATCAGTTTGAGAGCTAATTTAACTGAAATGACTCACGAAACTGAGTTGTTTATTTTACAACTCACAATTAAATCACAATGGACTCCTACAAAGTAGGGAGAATATACACATCATGACATAAATACTTCCAACTCGAATTTCCTAAGTTAGTAAATTTAATAAACTTAATTTTAAGTTGCTACGAGAATAGAATTCGAATTTAATTCACAGTTTAATTCAAGGATAAATTAAAATGGAATTTCTTATTTCCATTTCTCAACACTCCCTCTCAACAGGAAAGGGATTATTAGCTACCCTGATCCTGGCTTTGTGAAACTCGAATTTACATCTTGGCAATGGCTTTTTCAAGATGTCAACATCTTTCTCCTTCGTGGGAATGTAATCTAACAACATGATCTGCCTCAATACACAATCTTTGAGATGATGATACTAGATATCAATATGCTTGGACCGACAATAAAAAACTAGATTTTTAGAGAGTTTGATATAACTCTGAATATCGCAATAAATCACTATCGGATCCATCTTCTAACCAAACAAACAAACAAGGATCTTCCTCATCCAGAGAGCCTCACATGCTGCCCGACTTGCAGCCATGTATTCTGCCTCTTCCGAACTAAGTGCAACCGATCTGTGTTTCCTACTGTATCAAGAAACAGTCGCTGACCCAATACTGAAGATCCCTCCTAATTTTCTCTTCTTGTCAGATGGACTCCCTTCCAAATCTACATTGGTGAAGCCATGAAGCCTCACCCGCTCCATCTGTATGTACCATAACCCAAACTGAGTAGTGCCTCTAAGGTATCTCAATACATGCTTTACCGCCTTCTAATACAGCTTGGTAGGCTTAACCATCGCTTGACTAAGATGGTTAAATGCATATTATACATCCGGTTGTGTGTTCACCAAGTACATGAGTGAGCCCACAAGCTGCCTATAAACAATAGCTTCCACTACTTCCCCTCAAGTAGCATCCTCCTTCCTCTAATTACCAGCTAGAGGAGTCTCCATGGGTTTGCTGCTCTCCATGCGAAATCTCCTGAGTATCTTGTTGGCATACTTCACTCGATATACAAACAAATCCCCATTTCCCTGCCATACCTCCATACTAAGAAAGTAATGCATTAGCACCACGTCCTTCATCTCAAACACACTTGCAAGGTTTTCCTTGCAATACTTGATGAGCTTCTCATCACCTATCAATATGAGATCATCTACATAAAGTATAATGATCAAAAACTTACCTTCCACCACTATGTGATATAAATTCACATCTGGTTCACTCTTCGTGAAACCCAACCCAATGAAGTAGCTATCTATCCTGGTGTGCCAAGCACGGGGTGCTTGGTTCAGCCCATACAACGCTCTCTTGAGTCGGCACACATGTGACTTACGGTCCATGGTTTCAAAAACCTCCAAGCTACTCTATGTAAACCTCTTCCTTAATCATGTCATTGACGAAGCCAGTCTTCACATCCATCTGATGGATCTTCCAAACCATCTGTGCTGCTAGTGCCAAAATAGATCTGATTGATGAGTACCTTGCAACAGGAGAAAAGGTCTCATCATATTCAATCCCCTCTACCTGTGAAAATCCATGGGCCACAAATATGGCATTATGCTTCTTCACACTACCATCTGCAACTTGCTTTACCTTATAAATCCAATGGGAGCTCATAACTGATTTGTCCTCTAGTCTCGCGACCACATCCCTAACATTGTTTCAACTATGGAGTCATACTCCTCCACCATCGTATCAACCCAAAACAATTGTTGCACTAATTCCTAGAAAGAATATGGTGCTATCAGAACACATGCACCCATAAGTGCCATGTATCGAGTGTAACTTTCTAGTGACCTCATTTGTCTGCACTGAGAAAAGGGTGCTCCCACATTCTCTCGTGCATCATCCAACAATATTTTAGCCTCTCTAGTGTGCTTTCTTCCCTCTTTGGAAGATTCTACATGAGTGGATGTCTCCACTCTCTAAACCTCAGCATGTTGTTGCTCCACATCAATCTGAGGCCCCTCAACCTTCGGAGTTAAAAGCTCCTCATCTACATGTAGCTCAAGCTCCATCTCAAGGGATACTCACATGGCCTTCTCTTCATCGAACTTGATATCCCTACAAACTAGTGTCATCCAAATGGTCGGCATGTACACTCGATTGTTTTGGGGTGTATCAGTGTACCCCAAAAAGATACCCAACTCTCCTTTTGGCTCAAGCTTCTTCCGTGCATCTTTGGTCACATGGAAATAAACCGATTACCAAAAAATCTGGAAGTGACCAACATTTGGCCTCTTAGCGGAATAAGCCTCCTCTGGTGTCTTCATCTGAAGTATCCGATGTGGGCTATGGTTTAGAACATAAACCATTGTGTTGCATGCCTCAGTCCACAAGTGTAGTGGTAGGCACTGATCATGCAACATCGCCCTTGCTGCCCCTACTGTGCTTCTGTTCTTCCTCTCAGCAACCCCATTTTGTTGAGGGTTATGGGGTGTTTTCAAATCTCATTTAATCCCTTCCGCTGCATAGAAGTTATTAAACTCATTGGAGACATACGCACCACCATTATCACTCCATAGATATTTAACCTTCTTGCCAGACTCTTTCTCTACCAATGCTTTGAACTCACAAAACTTTTTGAAAGTTTGTTCCTTTTTTTCATAAAAAATACTCAGCGCTTATTTGAATAATCATAAAAAAATATAAAATAATCCCTGTGTTTGGCCATATATGGTGTCGAGAATGGTCCACACACATATGAATAGACTCTCTCCAGAATAGACTATGCTCGACTGTCTCTGTTTCCAAAGTAAGACTTGGTCTATTTTCCCAAATTACAACACTTGCATGTATCAACTTTCTCAAGCATACCTTTGGGAAGTACAGTAGAGATTTGTTGCAATATATTCAAAGCGCCATGATCCAAGTGGCCCAATTGCCTGTGCGACAACTCGCCGATTTCTCGGCTCAACATCTTTCTCGCTTTTGAACGCAAACCAACACAATCCTCTACCTCTATCTTATAGATGTTTTGAACTCGAATACCTATCTTCTTTACTTAACCCATGGCTATGTGTCGAAGGAATGAAATTCCTTTCGAAAAGATCACATCATAGCCTCTATCCTCAAGCATGGCAACCTATACCAAGTTCTTTATCAGTCTGGGTACATGCATAATATTCTTCAAGGTAAGTGGAGCCGCATGCTCCCTCTGAAAAGTAATAGTGCCCACACTAGTAACATTATACTTAACATTATCACCCATCTCGACATGGATCTTGAGATATTTCTCCTCGAGTTCACTAAATAACTCTTTGTCGCCAGTCATGTGGAGAGAAGCTCTATTGTCTAAGTACTAGACACTTCCCATCATTAAAGAAACCATGCATGCAATGAGGGAAAAGTCCAATTTGAATTGGGAGGCCAAAGCCTCACCTGCCGCTCCTCCTGAGGACTTCTCCTTAGACTTCTTCAATGGACAATTTGTAGCAAAGTGACCCATCTTGTTACAATGAAAGCATTTAACTTTCTTCATGTCCTTCCTCTTACCTTCATGATAAGAATATCATTTGGAACAATAAATTTTACCTTTCCCCTTCCTTGCCTTAAACGCTAAGGCACAATTCTCTTCATCATCAGTCTTTGATGAAGAGCCATCACTAGTATTCCTCATCATCTCATCCTACATCAAACCCAACCATAGTCATTCCAAATCTGGCAGCTTCTCCCGACCATTAATAGAATCTTGATAACTATGCCAACTCTTTGGGAGACCAAGAAGCGCAAGGCTCACGGGATCCTCCTCGAAAATTGTGATACCTAGTCAGCGAGACCCTTTTTCCACAAATTGGGTACACACTTTGTCATTGTCATCACGCTAGTCTACTCTCAACAATTACTATCAAATCCTTACTTTATTATTTTGGGGTGAGACCTACGGGGTAACATCAAGCGACGTCATCCCATATTTGTGTTGATGGTGCTTCCTATTGCACCTTCCTTTCATTGTTCCAGGTTAGGCTTTCAAGTCGCTTGGTTAGTGGGCCAATCTTATGGCCAATGGGGTTACTGTCAGGTTCATGTCAACTTGACCATGTCATCTTGGTCCACTAACCCAACTCTCTATCTTGCCTATGCCCTCACAAATGTTCCATAGTGACCCTTTCGGGCCACGTCAACCCTCCTTGTCCAATCACGTTAGGGGAAATCTGGTCGTGCAAATGCGAAGCCTCCATGACTAGGGTTCTACCTAGTTAAGGATAGGGTTGCCTAGTTCTATTCTATAAGTCTAGGGCTTGATCTATCTCGCGTTTTATCAAGATTTTCCATGTCTTGACTAAGGGATATTGTCATTGCCTTATCAATGCATTAGGCGGGGATATTTACGATTGTCGTAATAACGAGTCTCAAATTTGCCATGATTTTCCTCAGATGGTTATTTCGACCATGGTTCTATCTCAGAGATCCTGTAGACCTCCAAATTAACACCAGTACTTGGTTCCAACGTCGATGGTTTATTAAGGCTCCCTATGGTGCTACCCTCCTAAGCTTGGGCGAAAGACTCTCCAATGTGTTCCTAGCTCATCTACATTCTTTGTTCCCAATCAAGGAATTTCACGCATGGTGTTCTAGGCACTCCTACAACCCTTACCTACCACAGGCTTGGTGTGGATTCCTGAAAGGTCTCCACCTCACCTACCGCATGCCAAAAGCACCAAAATTCATGTCAAGGTTGCAAGCAACTATATGGTGCTATACAAAATCTTCTAGTGCCGAAATAGCTCGCCCTGATGCTAGCATAAGAAAATTAGTCCATTTAGGTAAAGCGTAAGGGGCTCGACTCACCCGAAGGGAAAAACAAACCCCTAAACATTAATACAACGCTTGTTGTTCAACTTAGCAGCTTGTAGTTTAGGTAATAAATTGATGTATACAATCACATATCCTGCTAGGAAGACAGTCTCCTACATAATTATTTCATATTAATAAAAAGGGTATATGTGGCAAGAGTTCCAAGTTTCATTACAAGTTCTTATGGATCTTGCTATGGCCTGTAGCATGGCATGATGTTTGTATGTTATTTATTTAAGTGTTATTATCAACCCAAATGAATCATGGTGCGTAGATCAAGGGTTCAACATAGGGAAACAACCCAAGCTCACTAAGGTATATGGCATTCTATTTTCTATTGCATGTTAGTTGTCATGAACCACAATAACAAACAGTTTAACACAACACCTCATTCTAATATAATTAAGCATATACGTTTGTTTAGTATGATTATCAACATTTCTCATTTCAGTGATGGCATATAAATGTAGGTTCATGTATAATTTCCGTAACTATAAGTTCTATTTTTGCACAGGGTGCATCCACATCTTCATCATATTAATAACACAAATACAATCCCCAAATACAGAACTATTGCAACCAGAAATGCATCATGATTCACTAATAAGTAAACATACATAAATGGATACTTATCTTTAAATTTGTAGGGAAAATGAATCTAGGACAAAGGCTCCACACTCAACCATAGACAACTACAACCACACACTTACTTGTAGTTGTCACCCCTGAGCTAGATTCCAGAGTCTGAGGGGGTTGCTTGCTTAAGGAATCGATCACTAGTATCCAATTGAAACAAGGAATCCCAAATGACCTCTTCCTCAATCCCACAGTTGACTGTTACCATCTTCTTCAACACAAGGAGTCCAGAGGTTCTCTACCTCACCCCAAGTGTGAACAGAGTGATTCACTCCCTTTTAGGAAGTCTAAAATCCACTGTGACCATAAGGAAATAACCAAAGGTCGTCAATTAAGTCTTCCTTGATGCTACTTCAAGATTGGCCTCTTCCCAAGTTGTCTAGGGCTCCAGAGTCTGCTATCTCAACCCATATCCTCCAAGGGACCCACACTGTTACAGGGCTCGAGAGATTACATCCCAAACCACATCCTCCACGGACCCAAGGTGTTACAGATCTTGAGATACCTTGTCATAACCCATAGAGGCTCCAGGGACCCAAGTTGTTAAAGGGTTCCAAGATCCTCTCTCAAATCATAGCCTTCACAGACCCAAAGTTGTTACAGTGCTCCAGATACTAGCAACTCAACCCACAACCTCTAGGGAACTTAAGAGCCAATCCCCTTCTCTTTTATTCTCTCCTTTCTTTCTTGCTAATCGAACCATAGTTCTTCGTTTCTCTCATGCTTGAATTGTTGTCACTTCACCTGCTTCTTGCTTCCTCTTTTTTTTGGAGTACCATACTTCCCTTCTTTTCTTGGCTCACATTTATTGCCATGTCCTCTCTTTCTTGCCCTACATAGTTTACTTCTTAATTTCTTTTCCTCTTTTCTTTATACCATTTTTCAAGCAACATGGGATTTGTACCTTCTCTTGCAGCACACTTAAATTAAGAACTAGTTGATTAATTCATGTGCCATACAACTTTTAAAGGTTGTCCAAGAAATTCAGGGTTTTTTCTCTACACAAGAAAACCTCAATTATCCTATGCAAGCAATCATCCTCCCTAGCTCTGGAATTTGTGTCCCTTTGATTTAGTACCCTTTTTAAATTTCACATATTTGTACAAATATTTACAAAGCCTTTTATGAGAGAAGCATCGGTGGGGCTGGCACATCATTCACATACACAATGTCTATTGTGGGAGACTATTGACAAGTGGATTCAAATTCCATCGATGTTGAGACAGAAGTAAGTTCATAAGATGAATGTAAAGAAACCCACTAAGACACCCTAAGGAGTTCAAAGATGTCGATCCCATGGAAGATGATAGATAAAGAATAGGTAATAAATTGTTCGACATTGGCACATCAAAAGGTGGAATCACGATGATGGATTGAGTAGCCCCTTGTCGTGGCAGTGAATTAGTGCTAGGGGTTGCAGGTAGAGAAGGGGAAGTGTCACTACGAGCGACATCTATCTCATGAAGAACTATAAATGCACCACAAAAATATTACAAATAAAGATAGTGATAATATTCCTAACTTTCATATTATTAAAAAAACCATTTACTAATAAAAATTGATTTTGCAATTAAAATATAAATAAAAGTGTCATTCTTGAAATAGATCGTAGATAATAAAAATAAAAAATTACTCCTTATAATATACCGCTCCTAAAAGTTTCACTATGATATAGTAATCTTTATAAGAATTCTTGAACAATATTTGAACACCCTAATCAAACTCCAACGAAATATGAAAGGGATCTTCAAAAAAATAAAATAATTTCACACTGAGAGGATATGTAAACCGAATAAACTACATTATCAAATTAAAGTATTTGAGAGCACACCTCAATATTTTACAAGTACTACTCACAAAAAAGGTTTACCAAACTACCCCAAAATATTCAAACACATACAATCATTAAGCAATGCAAAACTTGAAGTTCAGTTAAAGGATATTGAAAATTTCATGGCGGCCTTCGTCTTTTAACATAAAATTATAAAATGTTGAGCACATGTTATGCAGGCCTTCAAAACTAGGGAAGTTCAAAGAATATAGTTTGGAATAAAGCTACGTTTTTCAGCTGTCGCTGTGTTTTTATGGAATTTACAATAGACATAAAAATGCTAAGAGCATTCATCAACAAATTTTACTTTTCTTTTCAATGGTTAAATGAACTATTAAATAACAAAACATATATCATATGAACAATATATTTTAAATAGATGAACAACATGTAGCATGTAAACCACACCATAAAAATCAACACATGTAGACACTAAATATAAGTGGAAACTCATAAATGATGAAAACCACAAATTTGTTATTGTTGTGATGCAAAGGCAAATCTCTATTTCCTATATTACATCAGCTTTTTGGAGCCATCAACCTCTCTTTTATTTTGAAAGCTAACTTATTGGGAAGCTCCTACTTCCACTTACATAAAATTTTCTATAGGCTCAAACATGTTCTTTTCTAGGCTACAACCTAAAAGGATACTACAATCCTTTGACACAAAAAAAATGTTGTGCTCGTTTACCTGGACAATAATTATGCATACTTCCATCTCTGTTGCAACTTATTCTTCTCCTCAAATCTACTTCAAATGTGATCTTCTACCTCGATTTCTTTGTGCCCAGTAACTCACCAACAAGAAATCAACTCTTCCACACTCTCTAACCATTCAGTGTTTCCAAAAGCACACATTTTTATTACTCTAGTTTGTTGGTTGTTACTATTTCATGCATGAATATGAAATGAAAATTTTCTCTTTACATTGCCGATTGTCTCTTAATTTCCAAACTCTTTCAACTTTTGAATATTAAAAAATGAATTTCAGAATATTTAAATAACATGCATTGACATAAAAACGCTCAAATCATTTGTCTAGCATTCCATCACAATATTTTCGTGCATCTTTAACAATACCTCTTCAAACAAATGACTTGAACCATCCTATGCACACAATATACCTATATAACATAACATCTTTAGCTGCTTGATCATCAACCATCATATACACACAATATACCTATGTAAAATAACATCCTCAATTGGTTGATCAGCAACATTAAACAAACCTCCTTAGTTGTTTCAACAACATACCTTTCTTTACCAACATAACAAGCATCATGACATATAAATCCAAAATTATCATATATTAATCCCGGTAAATTAATAGGACTATAACTCTAAAAATATCAATGGGCATTACCAACTCTAACAAATTAACCGCAACAACATTCATTACTAAAAACTCTCACGCTGGAGTGGAATCTATTTTTCATGTAATATTATATTTTAGGTTTCCCAATTTGTCATAACAAAACACATTGTATTTAACCATCCTATCTATATCCAGTGAGTTAGTATTATAATTAATAAAATAATTGTTAGAACATAGCATACAACATACAGTGGATTTATACTGAGAGACTTCGACGGCAATAGCAAAGAATAATTTCAGAGACAAACAAATGGAGAAACAACAAGATTATTCGGTCAGAAACAACAGAATAAATAAAACAATCACTTGACAACAGAAATCACTTAACATTACAAATAGGCTTGAGCCTTGGCTTGCAATCTCTGGCCAGAGAAATTACAAATTTATAGAGGCAGAAGAAGGATCTAGAATCTTGTATATGATTTAGATGGAGATCTAGAAACTAATGGTGGTGTAGAAGGATCTAGAATCCTTGAGATTTAGAAACTAATGGCGGTGTAGAAGGATTTAGAATCTTGGAGATCTAGAAACCAATGGTGATGTAGAAGGATCTAGAATCTTGCATGTGATTTATGAATTTGGCTTCACACTTAACATTCTCCCACTTGAAGTGAAATAAAAGTCATGAATCAAGTCACACTGAGTCCTACCATGCCTCTAGATAACTCATGTTTATTTCGTGGTAGAATCTTAGTGAGCATATCAGCAGGGTTCCTATCTATATGGATCTTTTCCAAGGATAACTATTCTTCCTCCAATACATGCCGGATCCAATGGTACCTTAAGTCAATGAAACGCTGGGTTTTTCGCCAAGTGAATGGCACTCTAACTATCACAATATAGCACATACTTGTCTTGCTTTATTCTTATCTCTCCTAGGAATCATTGCATCCACAACATCTCTTTACAAGCTTCTGTTATAGCTATGTACTCTACTTCTGTTGTAGAGGGCTATTATTCTTTGTAGCCTTGACACCCAAGATACTGCTGCACTTGCAAATGTATACAAATGATCTGTAGTGTACTTTCTGGTGTCCACATCTCTAGCCATATCTGCATCTGTAAATCCTTCAAGCACAGTCTTATTATGACCAAAACATAAACAATAATGACTAGTACCCTTGAGATACCTCAAAATCCATTTTACTACTTTCCAATGTTGTTTTCCTGGATTGGTAAGGAACCTATTCACTATACCCATTGAATATGCAATGTCTGGTCGTGTGCATAGCATGGCATACATCAAGCTGCAAACGGCTGAAGCATAAGGAATCTTGCTCATTTCTTCTTTCTCCTTGTCATCACTAGGACAAAATCCAATCTCAGCTTGAAGTGGGTTGCAAGGGTTGTACCAATTGGCTTGGCATCCTTCATATTAAACTTGTCAAGCACCTTCTTGATATATTTTTCTTGTGACGGCCACAACCTTTTGTTTTTCCTGCCACGCATAATCCACATGCCCAATATCTGTTGTGCTGGTCTCAAATCCTTCATTGCAAATTTGCTACCTAAATCTTTCTTCAACCTATTGATCTTATTCTTATCATACCCAACAATCAACACGTCATCCACATATAACAATAATATGATATAATTTCCTTCATCATACCTCTTGATATAGACATAATGGTTAGATTCTAACCTCTGAAAACCATGTTCCAACATGAATGAATCAAATTTCTTGTCCCATTGTCGAGGTGTCTATTTCAACCCATAAAGACTCTTCTTCAACCTGCAAACAAGGTCCTCTTTTCCTTTTTCTATGAAGCCTTCTGGCTACTCCATATATATTTCTTCCTCCAATTCACCATGGAGTGTAGCTTTTACATCTAATTGTTCACATTCTAGGTCTAAAGCAGCAACTAGACTAAGAATGACTCCAATGGATGACATTTTAACAACAGGTTAGAAAATTTCAATGAAGTCAATACCTTCTTTTTGGGCAAAACCTTTCACCACCAGCTTTGCTTTATACCTCTCCTTCTTTTCGTCACCTTCATGCTTAATACTATAAACCCATTTGTTTTGTAGAGCCTTTCTACCTTTTGGGAGGTTTACCAACTCCCAAGTTTTATTTTCCATCAAAGAGTTCATTTCTTCTTCCATTGCTTTCTTCCATTCTTCATCGTGCTCAACTTTACAAGCTTCTTGAAAACAATTAGGCTCATCTTCATCAGTGAACAAAATATAGTTTGAAGGAGGATACCTTTGTGAAGGGTTATGAGGCCTAGAAGATCTACGAACCAACTGTGGTGGTGCATTATCAGGTTGAATCTCCTGTAAAGGATCTTGTAAGATTCATTCTTCTTGTTGTTCATCATTTTCCACTTGTTGTTCTTCATGCTCCTGAATTTGCTGTTCATTTTCTTGTATTAGTGGTATGTTTTCTTGCTGCTCTTCAAACCTGTCAGTAACTTTATTGACCTCCAACTCACCTACAGTGCTTTTGAACATTTTTGACTCATTAAATATAACATCCCTGCTTCTAATAATTTTATGTTTGAATGGATTTCATAGACGATAACCAAAATCTTCATCCGCATATAAAAAAAAAATGCATTTCATAGATTTATCATCCAACTTAGTTCTATTTTCTTTGGGAATATGTACAGATGCTTCACATCCAAATATTTTCAAGTGAGAATAATTCAAATTCTTACCAGTCCAAACTTCTTCAGGGATACCCCATTCAAAGCTATAGTTGGAGATTTATTTATGAGGTAACAGGTGGTCTTGACTGCTTCAGCCAAAAAATTCTTCTCCAAATCAAAATTGGACAACATAATTTGCACCTTTTCCATTATAGTGTGATCTGCGACACCATTCTATTAAGGAGTACCAAACACAGTGATTCATGAATTTAACTTCACACTTAACAATAAGTAAACTTCATATATCTCATTTTACTTAATATTAATCGCCAAAAATTATGGATTTTGCAAAATATTGAGTCCATTCTACTTTCGGCTATTACAATGATAAGTGGCAATGATTCCTGAATGAAAAGCGCACAAAAATTAAGTATTTTTCGAATTTTCTTTAACTCTTATGTTTTTATTTTTTCAACCCATTGCCGTACGATGACGATAAATAGTATTATACCTGTAGTCAAATAAGTTTGGTGCCAAATAAATTTAAAATAGCATTTTGACATGTTGGTAAAAAGAAACGCCCAAGGCTGAGAGCTGTACGAATAGACGTTAATGGGTATGCTTAGATGGCGGTCGGCGAATCTGGAATACTGCCTAGAAGTAAAACCTCACTATTAAAAAAAAAAAAACTTTCGGCTTAATGACAACGAATTTTTTAACCAATAATAATAAAATGTTTTTAAATTACAAAATTCAAATATATGAATGGTTAATATTTTTAATAAAATTGATTTAAGAAAATTATACATATATGTTAAATCGAAGAAAGTTAATATTAATACCTTGCAAATTAATGTTAGCAGTGACTTATAATTTTGTAAGGATTATCGAGCTTATTCCCGGGTATGAATTTAATATTAATTTATTAATTTATACAAATTATATCTTGATTTTAAAATTTTAAAAGAAAAACACATATTTTTTATTAACAAGATTAATGGTTAAAATGTAGTATAATTCTCATTTTTATTGCTAATTAATTGATTAAAGTAATGTAGAGTCTGCGTTTTGTCATTATTTAAGAATGTTTTATTTCTGTAATTTATTGTTATTCCTGTCTCTACATGTTTTTTTTTGGCACATTTGCATTCCACACAATGAAAACCATGTTTTGTCATTATTTAAGAATGTTTTATTTCTGTAATTTATTGTTATCCCTGTCTCTACATGTTTTTTTTTGCACATTTGCATTCCACACAATGAAAACCACCTCAACTCTCTGCCCCTTTGCATTCCAAGCAATGAAAACCACCTCCACATTAAATACTTAATTTGCTTCATGAAACTTAAATTTCTTTGAGCATTTGTGAATTGAACACTTATTGTCTAGTATTAAACCATTTCTCTATTGCAATGTTCCACACTTTCGCATGCATTCTCTGTCCGCATAGTTCTCCTACACACCTTATTTTTGCAAAATACTAGTTTTTAAACAATCAAAGCCACTGAAAACACGTGTCAGGTCAAAACACATTAGCTTTTCACAGTAAACAAAAATTACAAGGACAAAGATAGTCCAAAAGGCATATCAATCATGATCAAATTTGTGAGTTGAGCGTATGGGACATTGTCTTTCGTCTTGCAAACTCAAGTATCCACTTCACCTCCTTACTGTAAAACCTTATATGGATTTAGTTCAATTAGCCTAACATGACATCCATCTTTGCACTCATTAATTGGTTAAGGACATCCATCATTGCACTCATTAATTGGTTAAGGATATGCCTCTTTGAGAGGGCTTACATTTTGTTGTTATTCACGAATGTGCACATTTTCGCAATCCATTGTTATTTCCATGTTGACACTTTAATCTACTATTATTTATGCATATTATTATAATTTTGCATAGCTTTCCTCTGCACCTTTGTATGTCGCATAATGAAAGCCATCTTTGCATAATTTGGCCAAATTTCCACACTTTGCAGAATTTTTTGTAATGCGCACAGTGAAAGCTTTATCTACATCTTTGCGTTTTGAATGTGTGCATTTTTGAAATCTACATTTTTTTCATTGTTCGAGAATGATCACATTTTCGCAATCTATCTTTATTTCCATGTCTACTCCTCAATCCGACGCAATGAAAGCAACCTTTGCATATATTTCCTTCGCACCTCTGTATCTCGCATAATGAAAGGCACCTTCACATAGCTTCATCTAGACCTTTGCACTCCATAATAAAAGCTTGATCTGCATCTCTACATTTTGAATGTTCGCATTTCCACAATATATTGTTATTTTCATTTATGCACCTTTGTATCTCGCACAATTAAATCCACATTTGCATAGATTTCCTCCACCCCTTCATACTTTGCACAACTTTCCTCCACACCTTCGTATCTCGCATAATGAAAGGCACCTTCATATAGCTTCGTCTACCTCTGCACTCTATAATGAAACATTGATATGCATCTTCGCATTTTGAATGTTCACGTTTCTGCAATATACTGTTATTTTTGCATCTAAACCTTCGTATCTCACACAATGAAAGCCAATTTCGCATAGTTTTCCTCCACGATTTCATATCTCACATAATGAAAGCCATCTTTACATAACTTTGTCAACACTTCCACACTCCACAAAATTTCCATAGTGTGCACAATGAAATCTTTATCCTCATCTCCGCATTTCTACGATCTCTCGTTATTTCTACATAAGCACCTTTGTATCTGGCATAATGAAAACCACCAATGATATTTCCTCCGCACCTCCATAGCTTGCATCATGAAAGCCATTTTTTCATGGATTCGTTCGCACTCCCGCACTCGGCAAATTTTTCATAGTGTGCATAATGAAAGATTTATCGCATCTTCATATTATGCAAAGTGTGTTATTAAGGCTATGTCTTTTTATTATTCACAGAATTAGTGTAGTTGTTTATCCTATTAGCACATAGCACTATTATAGGGGCCAAACACAAACATGTTGATGTGACCCAACCTACACGAGCCCACACTTTACACCTGGACTTGGCTTTACACTTGGTCTCGGATTTTATGACGTGGCTGATTTGGTTTGTTGTGTCGGCGGTTGTATGTGGTGTGGAAATAGATATTTTACATTGGTAATGGGTAGGTTTAATGCGACATTTATTTCCCAGCTACAAGCCTCGGGCTTGGTTCCATCCGCTCACTTTTTGCCAAAATGCTTTGGTGATCTGGACATTCGCGATTCTTCTTCGCTGCGGTGCAGTCTGGTGAGGGTTTAGTAGCTTCCCGATTTGGTTCCTCCTCAAACGCACATGGCGGTCTCTGTTCCTCTTTCGGTTATGGTTGCAAACATTTGCTGGTCTTCTGAGCTTGACAGTGTAGTTGTCTTTGGGTTCCTTCTCTGGCACGACCTTGCCTGGATTCTGGAGGTGTGTTTGCGCGAGCTCCTTCTCTGTTGTAAGTCCCTCGACTTTGGTCAGTCGTTAATCTCTTGCATGTGGTCTCACTGCTTCTGGTCTCTGTTTGTTTTATAAACCGGTTTTGCTGTCGGTGATTATGAGCACAAGTAACAAGGTAAACAACTTTGGCAACTGCTCTCAGGTAACTACTCTTCTCCTTGATTTAATGCTCTCTTCGTCTGGCGTTGAATATAACCAGGAATGCGCCTTCTATCTCAGGCTTTGTCTACTTGTCAATGGCTTGGTTCCACAGCTTCTCAGTCCAACTTGCTCAGGTATGCCAGGGTTTTCATTTGCCCTCTTTTCAAATTTTTCCTTCCAGTATTGCGGTAACAGTGGCTAACAAAGCCTTGTTTTTCTCATGCAGGTCTGTGGTTCGACCTGGGCGCTTAGACTCCTTTGCGGTTCGATATTCCGAAGTAACAATTTCTTTTCTGGTAGGCTTCGGTGCCTGAGTCCCATCAGTTTACAGTCAAGGGTTTTGTTTTGGTTCTTGAAGGGTCTGCCTTTTGTGCTCTGGTAGTTCCATTTGATTCGAAACGTTGTCAATGGATTTTTAATGTGAACTCGCTTCGACCTCTGTTGGGATTGTCTGTTATATTTGATGAAAAAAAGAGAACCGACTCTGTCACGAAACCCTGACCTAGGGTTTGTCCCTCGTGGACGTTATTATTTGTCTTTGGTTTACAATGATTGTATTATAAGTATGACTTAAATAACAATTGTTGTGGACGCTATTCTGTGTATCTTTGTTTAGTTATGAAAACTTGGAAAAGTTATCGGGGTTACCTGTGTTGGATTTTGTTTCCTTCGTCACTCTGTTCCACTATAATTTTATTTAGGGTCTCACTGGTATTGTCTATTCTCCTTATGCTCTCCAGTTTGCATATCCTCGTTCTGCCGTGTTATGCGAATTCGTTCTTGAAATTGCCGTTTGTTGGAAATGTTTAAAAATGTGACCTGCAGTGACCGATTGTGGTATGCTGGAACTATTTGGAATTACACAATAGATAAAAAGAATATAACATTACATAGATAGGCAATGAATTAGATGGACTATTTCTGAAAATAAGATTTGTCTCCTCTTTCTTTATTTCTATGTTCTAGAATTGCTAAACCTGTTTTTTGTCTTACATTTCTGCTCTTATACATTTGGATTGTAGTTAATTGAAACTGTCATGGATTTCAGTTGAATAGACATGTTATGATTGATAATCATAGTTCGGTTGTCATTACAATTGTTTTTTATTTTATTTAGACAATTTTGTCTTTTCTCTTCGAAATAGACAGATTAATTCTTAACTACTGTTCTATTATTGTTTGGACCTTAATAACTCTAATTGCCTATTTAACCCTGACTTAACATAGCAACTTAAAACAAAATGAATTGAAATCCCATCTCATGACCTAATAAACTAAATAAAACGAAAATAATCCAGATGATCAATAAACTTCCAACCTGGCAGAGACTTCACTCGGTCATGGTGAGCTAGATGCTCCTGCATCAAGCTCCTGGGGCAGAAAGAAATCATGGCTCCGGCCCATGAGCTTCTCGACTGAAGTTCCTGTCTGTTCAATTTGCCTGGCATCAGGCCATGAACTGTCCTCAATAGGACAGTTCTTCCACTTGACCAGGTACTACATATATTCCTTCCGCTGAGTTCATTTAACCACCTGAGTGTCGAGAATTCTTTCGATCTGGGGAGGTTGAACGTAAGGCATCTGTCTCTTCCAAGCTTCTCCATCTTCCTGGCTACTCTGAGTAGGTCGCGTGGTTCCATCGTCTTCCTTTTCCTCTGGGTCAGCCATGTAAGGGAATAGGTCCGCTACGTTAAAAATAGGTGAAATGCCTATTCCGGGTGGTAACTGTATTTCGTATGCATTCGCCAAGAACTTCCGAAGGACTTTGCAAGGCCCTATCTTCTTATACTTCAATTTATTGTACGTACCTTTAGGGAAGCGTTCTTTGCGTAAATGTGCGAGGACTTCATCCCCCACGTCAAATTGTAACTCCCTTCTCTTCAAATCTGCATGTTGTTTGTACTTTAAGCTGCTGTCCTGTAATTTCATCTTCACCTGTTCGTGCAAATCCCTCATCACGTTAGCGAAATATTCTCCGTCTGCACTTCGCCTTTCCTACAGTCCAAGGTCCCACAGTTCATGCACTCCGCAAGGATGCATGCCATACAGGATCTGAAATGGACTGAAGCCTGTGCTGCGGTTAGGTGAGTTGTTGTAAGCAAGCTCTGACTGTGCTAGCGCTTGATCCCACATTCACGAATTCTCGCCAACCAAGCTTCGTAACAGGTTTCCCAGACTCCTGTTTACAACTTTTGTCTGCCCGTCGGTTTGCGGGTGATATGCAGAACTGTAGCTTAGCTGTGTGTCCATTTTCTTCCATAAGGTATGCCAAAAGTGTCTCATGAACTTAACATCCTTGTCCGAAAGGATAGATTTAGGCAATCCATGTAACCTGACAATTTCATTGAAAAACAAGTGGGCCACGTGGGTGGCATCACTGGTTTTTCTTTAAGGAATAAAATGTGCCATTTTCGAGAATCTGTCCACCACCACCATTACCGACTCATATCCTCGTTGGGTCTTCGGTAGACCTAAGATGAAGTCCAAACTGACTGAGTCCCATGGTCTGCCTAGAATAGGTAACGGTGTATACAATCCTGTATTTTGACTGTGACCCTTTGCTAACTAGCACACTTTGCATCTGGCCACAAACCGTTGTACATCTCTCCGCATCTTCGGCCAAAAGTAGAAATGACTAAGCTGCTCGAGGGTCTTATCCATGCCGAAAGGTCTGGCCAAACCTCCACTATGCTTCCCGCGAATAATATTTTCCCTCATCGAGCAGTCAGGTATGCACAGTTGTCCTCACTTAAATAGCAACTTCTCATGTAGACTCTAGTCCAACCAAGGACTATTATCTCTCACTAAAGGGTTCTGGCATGCCTCATATGCTTCTTTAAAATCTGTATCCATCTGGTATAAGTCCTGTAAGTGCTCAAAACTCTAGCACCCGCGCAGTGCTCTCCTGCAGAAGTAAATCTTTCCTACTTAGCGCGTCCGCCACCTTGTTCACTTGCCCGCTATGCTTCAACACGAAGTTGAAACTCTACAAATACTCCACCCATTTGGTGTGTTTGTGGTTCAGCTTGTGCTGTTGCATTACATACTGTAGTGCAGAATTATCTGAAAACAACACGAACTCATTTCCCAATAGATAATGCCTCCAATGTTTTAATGCCTGTATAACAGCATAGAACTCCTTATCATACAATGAGTATTTATGTCGACTCTCATTCAGCTTTTCACTGAAGAATGCTACAGGCTTATCCTCCTCACTGAGTACAGCTCCAATTGCTGTCCCGCTAGCATCACAACGAACTTGAAATAACTTCTTGAAATCTGGTAATCTCAGGATCGACCTCTCATAATCTTTCTCTTTAACAACTGGAAACTTCTCTCAGCTGCCTCTGTCCATCGAAAAGGCTGGATGGCCTTTTTGATGGTATCTAGCATGGGTGCACAAATATCGCTAAAATTCTTTATGAATTTCCGGTAAAAAATTGTTAATCCGTGAAAGCTACGTACTTCAAATAAATTTTTCGGAGATGGCCAAATCACTATTGCTGCCACCTTCTCTGGATCCATCTTCAATTCATTCTCTGCTATTACAAACCCCAAATAAATCAATTCCTTCTGCAGAAAAGTATATTTCTTCAAATTTATTAGCAGTTTATTCTGTTGTAATTTCTTCGGCACCTTTCGCACATGTTGAAGGTGTTCTTCTCTTGTCCTGCTGAAAATAAGGATGTCATCCAAGTACACTATCACGAACTTTCCAATATACTCCTTCAGCATCTCATTCATTAACCACATGAACGTACTGGGCGCATTGCTCAGCCCAAATGGCATGACCAGCCATTCGTACAGCCCCTCATTCGTCTTAAAGGTTGTCTTCCATTCGTCCCCCTCTCGTATCCGAATCGGATGGTACTCACTTTTCAAGTCTATCTTCAAGAAATAAGCTGCCTCGCTTCAAAAATCCATCATATCATCCATCCGTGACAGTGGAAACATGTACTGGATGGTGATTTTATTGATGGCCCTTGAGTCAATGCACATCTGCCATTCTACTCCCTTCTTGGGAGCGAGGACAGTTGGAACAGCACAAGGGCTTAAGTTCTCTCTTATCAACGCCTTGTCCAACAGCTCTTGCACCTTCTTCCTAATTTCTTCATTGTCCTTGGGCTCATTAGGTATGCTGCTTTGTTGGGCAAACTGGCTCTAGGTATGAAGTCAATATAATGACTTATGCTCTGTTTGGGGGTAACTTGTCTGGTAAGTCATCTACAACTATGTCTGTAAACTCCTCCAACATTTGTTGGATCTTCGTAGGTAAATATGATATCTCTGTGTGCAAAAATATTGTCCTTGCTTTCTTTACAACTACGTAACCTATCTCATTGTCCTCAACCTGTTTTAAAAATTGTTTATCGCTGACCAACAATGTTCTCAGTTCACTAGTCTCTGTTGTCCCTTCTTCCTTGATGGGTACAAGCGTATGCTTGATTCCATCCTTCACAAATTTATAACAGTTCGTTAATCCATCATGTACCACCTTCCTATCATACTGCTTGTTAGCTCCTGCTGCAGCAGGTATGCATTTTTCATGATTGGCATTTCACAGGCCAAATATGTTGTACTTTGCTTGCTGCAATGCTCCATATTTACTCAAATAGTCTCCAAATGAAGAAGGTTGCTTCAAGTTCATTCAATTGCCTTCAAATTTTGTAAAGTTATCCCGGTATCGCTACTTTAATTAAAGGGAGGTCCAAACAGTCTAATCTTGGTCTCCCTAGGTTTAAATTTCCTGTTTTAGAATATAGAGATTGTAAATCTGTCCAAACAGTTTAATGTTGGCAGATTCTTAGATAGGTAGAGAAGCAGAAGAGTCCAACAGTTTAATCTGGGCTCTGGAAGAAATAAGGGTAGTATGTAGATAGGAAAGCATCAAAAGAAAAATGTATGATGGGTTTGCAAGTCTAAGTGCACCCCCAAGCAAAAGAAGAAAAAATGCTAGGCAAGTGGGTTGGGTAGGTAGTTCTGAGGCTATTGAATTGCTGACCAGTTCCAAGTTTTCAGGTATCATATCATGCAGAACAGAATCAGTAGAGATTCGTAAGCAAAAGGGCTCAAAAGAGGTATAACTGACTCCCCTCCTCTGTTTTCCCCAGTCATTTACTAACATCCCCAAAAGAGGTCAAGATCTGCTTGACACCTCTTAAATTCATCATCTTCATCACTCTAGTTTGAGTAAAGATCTACTTTACTCAAAGTTGTTCCATATCTCCTCCCGAAATATGGTCCTACCCCCTTGTAACAGCCTAAGCTCTCCCGAACTTAGCGCTTTCTTATCATCTCCATATTAACCACTAACATTATTATTTAGCTCCCTATTCTCCCCGTCCCCTTATTAATATTAAGTAAATTTCCCCTGTATAATATCCCTCCCCCTGGTTGAAAAATAACCATATCAACTCCCGGGAATTGTTCAATTTATCAGAAACTAAGCAAGAGCCCCGACCCCCAAACCACCTCCCAAATACGATGGACTCCTTCCAAAGTATAGAGTTCCCCCGAGGTAGTCGGACCCCTTCCGAAACCTTATATGACCTTCGTACCCACTTACTTACCTTTTCTCCTCAAAACCGTTTTCGTGTCGCAACCTCACACTCTCACATTCATGCAAAACATTGCCCATCCGTCCCCCGCTGATGCGATATTGTGATATCGGCAATCGGCGATCACAAACGCCGAGTGTCCAATCCGTTCACCTCTCCGTCTCCACCGATGCGATATCGCGATATCGCATATCGGTAGTCGCAAGTGCCAAATGCCCAACCCAATGATCCCCCTCTTTCCCCGCCGACGCGACATCGCGATATCGCATCAGAGTCTCTTCACCACAATCCATCCAGTACCTCACCACATCGCGCTGTACCAGGGACCCACAGCTGACGTCATCCGCCGTACAGCCGACGCCATGCTTACATCAGCAGCCACAAAAGCCGAAAAAGCTTCGCTCAGGAAGAAAAGTCGCATTTCGGAGCTCCAGATCAAGAAACAGAGGCAGTTTCCGATGCGCGAATAGCGCTATTCGCGCATCGCTACGGGAAATAGGCCATTTCGAGGAATCTTCAGGGAATCTTCTGATTACCGAGCCCACTGCGCGCTGAAAAAACCCGAAAATCGCCCAATCGTGCCAAAGGATCTGGTTTGAAGACAACAACAGATCAATCACAGAGTTTAAAGTGTATCAGATCAAATCAGCAGGTATCAAGCGTGTCAAAGAGTATCAGTCGACGGCGGAAACCATCAATGTAGCGGCAAAGTGTATCAGAGAATATC